>JAVSBS010016304.1:7011-30839 GCA_033124195.1 Coracias cyanogaster | reverse complement strand
GCCTCACATCACACGTGTCATCCAGCACACCTGACTTGCCACCATAGGTTATTATGTAGCGTGAGAAATAAATAAAAAAAAAACCATCCTCAGGTATTTTTAATAACTCAAAATTGATGATGCCAGTAAATATATAAGCATACCTTAAGCTCTACTGGCAAAGAAAAAGAAGACAGTGGCTTGCTACATATGCACACGTTAGCAAGGGGCAGGCCATGGAGTCATTTATTCTAAACATCTTGGGAGCTCTCAGTACTCCCCACTGTTAAACACAGAATATACAGTCCTTAAATGGAAGAAAACTCCCATCTCTCCTAAGCCAAAATAAATAGTTTTAAAATGCAGTATTTCCTTCAATTTTAAACCAATATATCATGACCTAATTAGTTTTGTTTTTAATGCATATTTACTGTGATTATGTGACTTACAGGTTAGAAAAGCTCATTATTATCCATTATTATCAGTTACATATCTGACAACATCCACAACTGCAAACAGATACAAAGCACGGAGTTCTTCTGTCTCAAAGATCATAAAGCCCCCACACAGAAAGAACCAAATAGACAGCAGGCAACAAGACTCTAGAATATGTTTAGAATTAAAAATATAAAATATCTCCCAACACCATTTTGATAAAGCCACTTTTTGTGTGAAACAACAACCAGCATATGTCTCTTACCATCAGATCCCAACACAGTGATGAAAGCACAGCAAGGAAATACAGCACCTACGCCCGCAGAATCCCAGCACCACACTAAGAAGATATTCTATGTTGTTAGGCCTGGTTTTGATTAAAACTCCACATATAAACGCAGCTACAAGATTTTATAGTGGTAGATGCATTCTTTGTCAGTGCTTGCAAATAATATCCCCCTCTCCCCCAATAAGTCAGAGATAAGTGCTTAAAATAACCCCATATCTATTTTTAAAAACAATTATTCATAGTACTAGGAAGATCAAAAGTGTACAAATTGTGTGGTTCTAGCCAGACTGTTAAAGAAGAGACATTAATATCTGCTGTGCCAGCTGAATTCAAATTAACCCAATTTTTACATGTTAATTAAACCAGCTATTTTCTTCTTATTGTATTTTTGCTCCCTAAGTAGCCTAGCCTGCTAGTGATTCCCAACAGATCTATTCTAACAACAATGACGTATTCATTTACTCCTATTATGACCATACAATACAGTAACTGAGCAGTAATTTTTCACAGTCAATTACACGTGTGATTCTTAATGCTTAAAGATGCTGAAATAATGTGTACTACATAGCCATATGCTCACTTCTCTATACTGCACAAGGGTAGTTGCCTGGGTAACACATTTTCTCTCCAGTTTAGCATCACCCTTTTGGGTTTAGCATAACCCTTCACTGACTATCATTAGGTGTCATTAAACAGCACATATTAACACAGACTTCAATATACTACTTAAGAGTTATTTCATCTACCTAAACAAGTGCTTATTTATGTTACAAAAGCTGAGAAAAGCCTAGTGATTTTAACAGCGCAAAGAGAGGAAGCTGAAATGTTTATAAAATTTTACTTCAGTCTTGAAGTTACCCTACCTAACTGGCCAAGCCTTCCTTCACATCCTCATTATCAGTGCCAATATTGAACCATTTATTCAGGAAGGCTTAAATCTTGCTGTTTTAAAAAACATCCCCACACAACAGCTGCAGTCCAAACATAACAAGTAGGTATGGTGCAGTAAAAACCACTATTTACTACTGTCTCTTTCAATGCTGCTTCTTTTGGTGCTCACAGCACCAGTACCTGGACACCAAACAGACATGATACCTTCTCACCAGAGAAAGTTCTCATGTAGTCATACAAAGAAAAAAAAAGCCATTATCCACTGTAATAATATATACAAATGCAGTTATGAAGAGGTTTCCTCAGAAATCAATGCATCTGTTTTTACTATATCAGCAATTTAAACATGATAACATAATGGGGCACAAATTGAAGCTACATCTACTATTTTGCACTGCAACCCAGGTAAACTAAGTACAGTGTAAATTGGTGCATTAGAGGATAAATTTAAATCCAATAATAATAGAAAATGCTGGCATTTCCAAGTGTTATTTTTGAATAGTTTGTCCTTTCTAAAAATAAAGCATACAGTACTTCTCAGTGAAGTGTTAGTTACTACAGTCCAAACAGAGATGTGCAGTAAATACTTGTTTTGTTAGACACAATTTTGAAAGTACAACAACAGACTGAAAAACAATACGTAACAGCAGGCAGGATGGAAAATGCCTGGCCTGTTGCTGATAGGCCTTGAGAAAGCCACTATATTCTGGGAGAGTTTCTGATCCAGTTGAAGCCAAATGAAGCACTTTTTTTGAACTAAGATTAGAAATCAGAAGCTTAAGGCCAGGAAACAGACAAGGCTCTTAAGCCTGTTACATAGGAACTCAAGCCACACAATATAACACTTTTTTAAAAAATCTGTTATTATGGACCACCTACTTTGAAAAGCTTCTCTGGCTACCGGAAAGAAAAGCATTTCCTTTTCTTAAAGGAAACTTTAAAAAGATGCCTCCATAAGAGTACAGAAGGAAAGCCTCCCTCCAAATCCTATCCCTTGACGATGAAGGCAAAACTTGCTCCCATGGCAACAGATACTCACAGAGCAACAGACTCTGCCTCAGGAGGTCTTGTACCTTTGCTCCTGTAGATACCCTCAAATCTTAGTCTCTGGCAATGCAGGAATTCTGCTAGAGCTACATGAGAGATTCTGTCCACAGCAACCACAGTGAGACTGTACAGAAGAAATACTACTACTCTTCATGCTTAGGACTTCTTCAGCTCTGGAGTAAATGACTCTTTGCCCATTTGCTGTGCTCATGAGTTAGAAGCTCTTGTGCTGTCTGCCTTTCACCCGTGCAACTTACCAATTTTAGTCATTCTCACTGATTACACTTGGTACCTATACCTAACTTCTCACCAAATTCAGAAGGAATGAAAAAGTATTTTTAGAAGTACTAGGAACAACCCTGGTGATTGTGGCTCAGACCCTTTCAGTAAAGGGTGGCCTTGCTCACCAATCCTGGCGAACAGATTCTTCTTCAGACCGAAACAGGGATCCAAGACAGAGAAGGATAAATGCTTCTAGAAATGTCCTAGCAGCATTTTCAGATCCACACTACTTTAATCCAATAACACTATAATAAAATTAATTTGTCATTGCTCTTTCAAGCTACCTTCTATTTTATACTAGAAATAAAGCGGAATTATTAAACAGACTCTCATGACCTTAAATACATATAAGTCTCTAAACACTGATCAGTCTACTAAAATTGAACACTAACAAAGTTTTGTACTTCACTTTACAACCAGGAGCTCTGGACTGCCAAGTTGGAAAGAATTCAATAGAAGGTCCTATTGCCACCCCTAGGAGATTTCATTCCAGGAACTATCAAACAATTGAACCTTGCTTTAGATGATCACTCTGAAAATTACTTTACACACCAAGGTACAAATGCCTGGCCACATGGCAAAAAAATGCTACAATGCCAGGTTAGAGACAGGTGCTAAACACTTTCTGAACTTTCTCCATTCTTCCACATACCAGTATAGCAGTACGGCAGCTAAACCAGAAGACCACCTGAATACCAGAAGAGGCTCTCCAAAGACATATTAGGAACATGTAGTGCCCTGTCACTGCAGTCTGGACAGCAGAAACAGTCCTTACCCATGGCAGAAAGCAGTAACTAGAAGCCTCAATTCTACACCGCAAAACTCCTACAAGATCATGCCAAGTTATGAAATCCCAACTTGTCAACAAGTTCAGATAGGCTACAGTTTTACATTTCGCTCTTCCCAACACCAGCTTCTGCGGGAAATCCAAATCACAAGGTATGGATTATACTCTCAATCTTCTTATTCCAAAACAGATTTGAAGCTGTGCAATTTGAAAAATGCAAGTTTTGCAGGCATCAAACCAAGGGAAGAAATCTGAGACATGTTTAACATTTTCAGTCAAATGCCATCTGAAGCCACCACTTTCTTTCTGCCATCATGCCAAGGTTAGCAATATAAGCTTTCACAGAATTATTTTATCAGGAGTAACAATCATCACATTAACTCATCTTCAAGGTTTAAGGGGCCCAGCTGCCAGATACATAGGGCTGGCTAACCAGAAAAGAGAGCACAGAAACTATATCAAAAGTTCTCCATTATGCAGTTCTCAGTTATGCTTGCCTCTGTTCCCTAGGAAGCCTGCATTCTCTAGTCATGCTTTATTTATCTCACATTTTACTCTCTGCAACCACTGATGAGTCATGCCTGAAGTTTTCTGGTTTCTAAAAATGCCACAACTACAGACTTTAAGTCCATTGCTAATTATTCTAAAGTTTCTCTGAAGATACTTTAAAGACAGGGCTCAAAAAATGCATTTATATGGCTGAAGAAATAGCCTGGTTGGGCAAGTACCAAAAGTAAAATCTAGGACTTTGTTAAAGAAGGGGAGAGGAAGATGGAAGGGTAGCTAATCTTGCCTATTGCCAAAGCCAGCCTTTCAAATGCAAACCATGTGCAACCAACCTCACTGCTCTCTTCCCAAGATTGAGAAGCAGCTCCCTAAATACTTTAGTTGCTCCTCCTCCCTCTTAAGCAAAAAACCAGCAGCAAAAACCTTTAACAGTGCTACAGCAAAACAAAGCAGGGGCACTTTTTTTCATGAGCTCTTCCTACACCATCTAGAATTATTTTGGATTGCTATTTGAATGTGCTTGTGACAGATACATAAAGTAAACATAGACAGAAAGGATAATGGAAAGAAAGAAAAGCAGGAGTTAGGGGAGACAGACAACAGACATAAAAGCTTCAATGAATTAAAAATACATAGTACATAGAAAAGGGTTTGTTCAGCTAAATGGTACTTGCAACCCAAAACATTGTTTCTACTCTTTCCGCTTAAAAGAAATGGTATTCTTTTATGTATCTGCAAGGAAAAAAAAGGCAAAAACAAAGCAAACCCCCACCACCCTTCACTCATCAGACTGTTTTGGAAGAATGATTGTGTGTGTTTTTAAATGAACAACAGGGGAAACAAACATACAAACAAACAAAAAAAAACCACCAACAAAAACAAAAAACACTTACCCATCTTTTGTCTGATCCACCACACCTGCAAGGAGCTGTACAGTGCTTGCATTAGGCAAACCATCTCCAATTATCTTCAGGTACCGTGTGACAAAGTCATTAGGAGACATGAAGAATTCGCCATTCTTCTCCACACTTGCATACTGTTAAACGAATACAATACTTAGCGCCTTAAAATACATCCTTCTCCAGGCATTTATTACCACCACTCATAGTTTCCAATCAGGAGTATGCTTATGTTACAGTAGATAACAGTTCTGCTCTGAAGAACCCACAGCCTACACTTAAACTGGAAAGAGTAAGTGGGGAGTACTCATCAGCTGAAGGCTTGGCTTCCCAGCAACAAGATACACAATTTTTTTGTTTACCACATCAACAATTTCTCCGTGGTGGTCCAGAAATGCTCCAGTACCAAATGTTGAGGTTTTTTTTAAAGTAGAACAAGAAGCACATGCGCATTTGCAAACATGTATGTGGTATCTCAGGCCCACTGAAACTCTGGCAGCGTTGGGATACTCCATCATATCTTGTTTATCTGCAATGACTCTTTTGTGTAGCCATTCTACTTCACAGATTTATACCCGTGAAATGACATTGCAGTGCTAGTGGAGTAAATGATCCCACAAGTGTGTCCACCTGGGGGTGCTGTTTTGGAGGACCTCCATCGCATCACCTTCAGCCACGGCTGGTCCCTAAGGAAAGGAGAATCTACAGACACTCTTCCTTGTCTGAACTGCTGAAAGACGGTCAGAAAATGGTATTTGCAGAAAAATGTAACAGAAAACAAGAACTTCGACGCTGCAGGACACTGCACAAAGTAAGAAATGAGGTCCAACACCTTATTAAAGACCACTGGCATACATTAGTCCTGCTTTATAGCACAGTTACTGGCATACTACTCAAGAAAACAGCTATTGCTCCCAAGTGAAGCCTCCAGTACAATGTTACACACCAAGAAAAAGGAATATTAAAATACTTTGCAGATAATACACAAATACATAAAATTCCCTTTGTTACCACCCTTACCCTGATTCCTCAGTCACCTCTATAAGTTTAAAGCCCTCATTTTCTGTAGAAGAGTAAATTTGAAATCAACCCTAAAAATGTATGTTAAGGAAAGAAAAAGAATAAGGACAATAGTTAAGAGGAAAAAAAATCTCAGGCAATATTTACAGATCCACCCGTTAGCTTTAAGGGAAACAGGTCTGTCTGGGGATAACAACGTGCACCGACAACAGGAGAGCAACTGTTAAATTATGATTTTTTTTTTTTTTTTTTTTTTTTTAAGGCCAGGTAGGATGATAAACCATTGTTGCAGAGCATTATCCATACTTAAGTAATAAATAAATTAGATGTCTATTGCTGTTTTCTAGCATACCTCAAAGACATGTTTTGTTTTACTTTGCTACAGCTGTGCTAAGGGAAGGAAACTGCCAGTTTTCATTTCGTAGAGCCACACTGGTGCCTGTGGAGTACTGTTACACCTGCTGTAGGCATATAACTCTCAGAGGGATGCCAAAGTGTAACAGTAAGTAGATTATTTTCTTCTAGTGCTATATAAATACAGTCTTCAGGTACAGCAATATCTTTAAGAAACAAGGCTTCAGAGAAGCAAGCCCAAACAAAACATAACTTACTTTGGCATCTATATATTGGTTAGCATTTAAGGATTCCTGTTTCAATAGGCACCGTTCGTAACACAGGCTTTCTAGTTGATACACTGCAAGGAATTTTCAATTGTATACTTTTATAAGAACTAGCAGATCAATTGATTTCAATGTAATCATTTGCAGGGAGACAGAATCTTTCAGAATCCCAGGCTCAGAAACTTTTAACACAGCTGCTATTGAGAAACAAATCAAATAAGTCAGACAGTCTATGCTTCTGTATTGCATTTTTTTCATCCAGGCTAACCCCCTGCTAGGGCACTCAATAACAGAAAACAGCACAAGGTTTCAGTGTCCCCCTGTTTCTTGTCATTGTGATTTACTCAAGTATATTTGAAATCCAATCACGTACTGTACACTACATATAGAAAACGACCTTGGAAAATGTCATCTTGATCATTTTGACTAAAATCTAATCTCTTAGGGATTATAGTAGAAGACTTAGAAAAAGTAGAGTTACTCTTGGAAATTATCATAACAAAAAGAGAAACACATCAATTCTATTGGTTTTTGAGAAGAGACATTAAAAAATGGTTCTTTACAATGGTATTTTTCCCCACTTTGGAAATTATACCCACAGAGTATTTGATATTATACAATAGTACTTAATGGCTTTTTGGTAACTTATTTACATACATTTTAGATAGCCAAGTATTAACCAGTTCAATCCCATTTTAAGTAAGATTTGCAAACATTTCATTGGGAGTTTAATGTATTAAATATACTAGAAGTTGACTGTAATCAACTGTATTTAAACGGAATGCTTTATATTTACTTCTACACAGTGGGTACCATTCCTACCTGGCAATCATATTTTTTAATTCTTAATTGAAGCAGGAAGAATGGCTGTCAAGTTATTTTATAAGTGAAGATCCTACAATCTGCAGAAGCAACTGTATTGGCCTCACCACTTAGAATAGTTTGAAGCAGCTTAATTAACACTGGCCATCGCTGATTTGTAGAGCACAGAACAACACACCACATTCACTTACCCTTTTTCCTTTTCAGTAGTAAATGGCACAACAATTTCTGTATTATACTAAACAAAATGTTTAGCTCATATTTCATTACTCCACTTTACGGAGACATCTTCTTTTCCTTGGAAAAGGAAGAATAAGGAGCTGGAGGTGGTGTTCAGTATGCTCAGTCATGACCCATCCAATCCACCAAAACTTAAAGCTGAGGGAGCTACAATCTTCAGAAATGTAAGAGAGGTAAACACCTCCAGGCAACTAAGAAACAGTTTTCACACTGTTCTCAACAAGCCAACCAACCAACATCCCCATCACAACTGAGCATCACCTCACGCTGCAGAAGGGACCAGGCTTCTCTCTACTGTGTTTATTTCCTTCCTCCATGCTACCATCTTCTCAGGTCAGTGGTCTACTCCCTGTCTTTTCTGCTACCTTGCTCCTGCTCTTGAAGCATTTACCTCTGAAAATCACATTATCTCATTCTTCTTCAAGAGTCGTTTTGCTCTCCTGACAGAAACAAGTTCCAGGACTTAATAAGTTAAATCCAGGCTTTTTCAACTGAAAATCTGATTTCAGAGCTATAAATACTGACAGTGTATGATAAAACTATAAATACTGGCAATACACATAGTGACACCTACACATATTCTTAATAATAGCTCACAAGGGACAATGGAAAACATGCTAAGAAGTGCACACAGAGTGGGGCATGATGCTGGAGAGAGGGAAGGTGGAAGAAGGAACTCTGAAAAGAACGAGCTCTCTTAGGCACTCAGAACCTTCATAAAAATAATTCAGATACAACAGCTCCCTGTAGCACTGCGGCACCTACCTCATATAGATCCACCAGACCCAACAATTGCTGTACTCTTTTTTCATACCAGACAACCAAACTAACACAGACATTGTACTAATAGACCTTAGGAAGGTTAGGAATAGTTATTTAAATTTAGGAAATTGGTCAACAAAAGCCAATTTCCAGCAAAACACTAAAGCTTACTTTTCTCAAGTATACAAGCAAATACATAAGCCATTTCTTTACTTGCATGCTTCTATAGCAGGCCAACACAGAAGGAATTTTAGTTAAATAATAAACACAGCCATCACTTTACAAGGTGATCTTCCCACCACTTCTACAAAGTAGAGAAGCAGAGAGAACCTGACAGAAGGAAGCAAGGATGGGAGAAGAAAGTTTACCAAATGGTCTAACAGCAAGGTGTCTACATGAACATTTTACCATGTGTAGGAACAATACTGAAACTCCCACCACATTCTCCGAACAATACATGTTTTTTCTAAGATAGTAATTCTTCTTCTGAGTCAATACAATAGTCACTCAGGAATGTATCTGACTTCTTGGTGAGCATTGTTCAATTTTCATAATGGTATTTAAGTCTAACATGGTAATAATATAGTGAATGATTAATGGTTGAAAAAGCTATCAAGAGTTGTATGCTGCAATAAAGGAGCAAAAGATATGAAAAATTTAAGCAGAAAGAGTAAAATATTTATTTTATACATACCTTCAAAAATATTGTTTTCAACTCAGCTGGATCAGCTCTCTTGGTTAGAGCCACCTACGAGTAAATACAATTACATTACTATGCCTAATTTATACAGAAAATGTCAAGGTGTCATTTAAAAGGAAGAATTCAAACAATAGAATGATGAAAAAAAAAGTTCACCTTAGACAAATAAGGTACTGCTTTAGCTGGCCATGCTTATTTTACCCATTTCACATTTACACAAAGTTATTCAACATTTTTGTTGTGGCTGCTTCCCTAAAGCAACCCTGAAATTCTTGAACAAGCACACATTAACAAGTCATAAAGATAGTCAAGTATCAAATCTTTTCAACATACCTGTCTGCTGGGATTTGGCATTATACTATATTACCATATAGATTTTTATACTTCCAGTATCTTTCATCCAAGGATTTCAGAGTACCATACACAGCTCCCAGCTGATAGATGGCAAGAATAAAACACCCAGACTTACAAACTTGTCCAAGAAAGCAACTCCCTAAAAGACTAAATTCCAGTGTAATTATTTGGCTTATTGGTACTTCTGCCTCCTACTTCAAACATTTCTAACTATTAAACTTACAGTTTAGACCTTTTTGATGAGGAAATTCAGAAAGTACAGTACCAGATTTTTTTGCAGATCAGACAACTGGCCAGTTGCGATTTTAATCTAAGCTACATTTATCACCAAAAACCCAAAGTAATTTGAATTTTTTTTCCCCAAACACCGAGTTAAAAAATATTTTATATCCACCATGGAGTAAGCCTATCAGTATTTCCCTTGTTGACATATTGTGCCACTCATTTGTTACTTTTGGCAGTATGTGGATTTATGCCCTCAGTCTCTGCCTGCTATAGAGGTTCCCTTTTCTCCTTGAGAACACTCTGATAAAATTTTCCTTGGCAATGTAATAACCATCATCTGATAAACCAATTCAGCACATCAACTATTTCTAATTTCAAAAAATTACTTTGCAAGCAAACCTGGATTTTCAGATAACTTGTGAAAACATCTCTGTAATGGGCAATAAATAGCCAAAGGGCAAGACATAAAATCTTACCCTCACATAAGAATTAAACATCAGAAACGTTATCAATAAAACATGACTACCTACTTTCCTGGCCCTCCAGAGGAATGGTAGACTGTAAAGGCGAACATGACTGCAAGCACATTTCTAGTAGCACACTAAAGTACTCCAGAAAAGGAGTTTGTGTAAGTCTGTACAACAGCATTATATCCTCAAATGTACATTTAATGAAGAATCTTTAGTAAGTTCTTCCTCATCCTAAATGGGTCATTTAAAAACTAAGAAAAAAAAAGCCCCATACAAAACCTCAGAGTATTTAAGAAAATTGTATGAATAAGGTTTCTTATTAAATCTTAGAAGGTTGAGTTTTTCAGAAGGAAAAACCACACCTGAAGTTATGCTAGGACTCAGCTGACAGAGTCCACAGCTGGAGTCTCAATTCTGTGTTTGCACAGAAATCCATGTGGAGGCAGTTGCAAAAAAATCAAAGTGTAATTGTGAAGCTTGGAATCTGAAAATGTGTGTTTTCTGAAGTACCAGCTGTCCTAAATGTAATCACTGTGTAGTCAGGAGAGATTTAATCTAACCCCATTTGTAAAAATCTGGTATGCTAGAGCAATTGGGAACTCTGTGGAAAGGAAAAAAAACACAACATTTCTATACTGCTGCAATCCAGAACTTTGCCACTATATAGGCAAACAAAAGCCACTTACACCTATAGCCATTAAAAATAAATCAGTATCACACTTCATCTGCCTTAAAGTTTAAATTGTATACTGTCCTAGAAATCTACACCTAAAGAAACCAGCTATGAAAAGAACAAAGGAAAAGCTTACATGCTGATGGGTGAACTTATACCCATTTTGCTCTGCTTTCATGGACATTAATAATCTTTGAGAAACAAAGACAAAGTGTGTTCACAGCCCAGCTGCCATTTTTCAGCCCCCTCTTGATTATGGAGCGATTTTGGTGGTTTTTTTACAGCAAGTTTCTTTCAAACTGAAAGGTGGGCTGAAGCTGGTCAGGTCAATGAATGCATGGAGGCACTGCAGACCAGCAGCCCAAGCAGCGGCTGTGGCCCACAGCTCCCCTTCATTTCCCACAGTCTACTTCCACATTCTTCTATTTCCCAGGAAAAAGGAGAGGAAAGCACCTCTTTAACATAGTTAGCACCATGTTAACTGGTTTCTCCAAGTGTCATCCACCAATCTCCATTCTGAAAGGTCTACTCAATATCAATTAAGGAAAAGAGCAGCTATGACGTTATGTTACAGCTTCAGGAGGACCCATGCCTATGCAGTCATACCAGCCTTTTATCCATTCCCAGCTGTGGGCAAGGCTCAAGCTGCACACAAAGACACAAGAATCGATGGGGCATTTACCGCTTCTCTAGGCCAACCAGGGCCAGTGTTTCACCACCCTCATTGTAAAAAATTTCTTCCTTATATTTAGTCTAAATCTACACTCCTTCAGTTTAAAACCATTACCCCTTGCTTGTCACAACAGGCCCTGCTAAAAAGATTGTCCCCATCTTTCTTACAGATCCCCTTTAAGTAGTGAAAGACCACACAGTAAAGTCTCCCTGAAGCCTTCTCTTCTCCAGGCTGAACAACCTCAACTCTCTCAGTCTCTCTTCACAAAAGAAGTGCTCCAGCCCTCTGATCATTTTTGTGGCCCTCCTCTAGACCCGCTCCAACAGGTCCATGTCCTTCTTGTGCTGAGGACTCCAGATCTGGACACAGTACTTCTGGTGAGGTCTCACAAGAGCAGGGCAGAGAGGCAGAATCACCTCCCTTGACCTTCTTTTGATGCAACACAGGATACAGTTGGCTTTCTGGGCTGCAAGCGCATATTGCTGGCTCATGTCCAGCTTTTCATCCACCAGTACCCCCAGGTCCTTTTCTGCAGGGCTGTTCTCAATCCCTTTATCCCCCTAGCCTGTATTGCTAGGGGATTGCCCTGACTCAGATGCAGGACCTTGCATCTGGCCTTGTTGAACCTCATGCGGTTCACACAGGCACACCTCTCAAGCATGACCAGGTCCCTCAGGATGGCATCCTATCCTTCAGGCATGTCAACTGCACCACTCATCTTGGTGTCATCTGCAAATTTGATGAGGGTGCACTGAACCTCACTATGTCATTGATGAAGATACTAAAGAGCACTGGTTCCAGTACAGACCACTGAGATACAGCACTTGGACTTCACCTGGACATTGAGCTGTCGATGAAAGGCATAACAAGTGATCACAAGCTCTAGTAGCTTCATGTTGAAATTAAGATTATTTTTAAAATAATCTTAAACACGACTAAAGAACACAATGTATTTGGCACCATTAAAAGACCCCAAATCAAGATTGAAACCTTATGTCTTCTAGAGGTACTCTTTAGTTTCATCACAATTTATTGAGCCCACCTGTAAGACTCAAACACATGTGGCCCAGTTTATGTAAGAGGTCAGATTAGATCATCATAATGTTTCCTTCTGGCTAAAAGTATGCATATACACTCAAAATGCATGATTCCAAAGGAGATCAAACCAGGGTTTGACCTTACACTCTTGTTTAAATGAGCGACCGGAGTATTGGAAACTGGTTAAAGCACAGTTACTGGTCAAGCTTGAATTGAGACCAGAAATCTATTAATACTGTCTGTTATGCTAAACCAACATGCCATTACAAAAAAACACCACCCCTGTACTTTAGTACAACTATCTTGCTTACTTAGATGAGAATCACCCTTCTTTCATATTTACACTAATAGTACCACAAACATATATTATCATTCTTCTAAGGTAGCAACTCCCCTTGGTCACTTTCTATCATCACAGCAGTCTGCATCAACTTCTGTCCAGGGCACTGTCTTCTGTTTCAGCTCCTCCAACAACCATTTTTCATCAGACCGTATGCTTCAGCATATTCTCACCTTGACAAAAGCACTGCTGTTCCTTCTGTGCAACAGAAGCCAAGTGAAAGAACTTGACCGTGATCTGAAATGGAAAGTGAACTACACAGAACTCAGCATCACGGTGAAGCCTGCAAGCAAGATGGAGATAGCCCACCAAGAAGGGAACCAGATAACTGCAGGAAGAGCAGAATACAGATCAGAAAGACCTTCTCAGCAGACTTCCCTAAGAGTAAGCTAAGTATTTCTTCTAGGAAAATATAATCAGATGGCATTTCGCATACCTACCACAGGGCTTAGGTTAAGAAGCTCTGCAAGAGAAGCTGATAACTACTAAGCAGGTACATTCAGTCTGATCAGTCTGAGAACAGTCAGCCTTGAGACAAAAACATTTATTTTCTACAAACAGTTCTAATCCTCAGAGTTGAAAGCTACAATTACATTTTGCAAAAGTGTAACCCTACACTAAGTAGTAGTTACTGAATTCCTTTGTCTGATAACACCTAGCTAAGAAAAAGAACACTGATCAACTAAGTCTTCTCAGATCCTGCAGGCTGAGTCAGCATGCAGAGCTACAGAATAAACTGCTGGAACTAGACAGCAGTGTTGAGTCTACCTCACATAACGGTGAAGTGGAACAAAATGTGCTAACATAGAGAGCAAATACCAAGTGAAACTATTTGCATCTGTCTTCACTCTGTCACAATTAAAACTTTCCAGGCAATTCCCAGTCCGGCTTCTGCACCATAGTGCTTGGAAGCCTCACTTCCCCTAAGAGCATCAAAGCTAACAGCCCTATTTTATTGGGCAATTACCTGCTAGCTTTGATCCTGCTTTCAAAGTTCCAAAGCAAATGCAACTGCCTTGTTCATAAGATGGTTCTCACACAAGGAGATTCCCAATAAACCATAGTACTTGTGCACACCAACTGACTGGGGACCAACACATAGTTATCAATCACATTGGCATAGGGAAATGCTTGGCCAGTTTGTCCAATGCTTCCAACTAGGTACAGAAACCAAGGTGGGAGTCATACATACGTATATTTTAAGGAAAACTGCTACAAGAATTTCCAATAATAGCTAATTCATATTACATAAAAAGACATTTAGACTGTGTACTTCTACAATTTTCCTACTTAAAGACCTGGAAAACACGACCATAAAACTAGCCTGATACAAAGGTAAAAATAGCCAGGCATTGTTATTGCTCAGCAAAATTGTTTAACAAAGCATGTGATTAATACTACCCACTCCAAGCTTCAAGCATGTATCAGAAGATGCAATTAGCAACAAACTGAACTATTAGTTTGTAGTCAGCCTCTGGCCTAGGACAAGGATACAGTTGCTGTGATTCCTACAACAAATCATGATGCACAACACTACAGCAAGAAACGGAACCTGAAAACCAACTCGTCGTGAAAAACAGAAATTTCTCTTTCACTTTTCATGCTGCTATCATAAAAAGCCCAGCACTCCAATGACTTTCTCCACCTGTCTTTCATAAAGTGTTACAGTACTCTGACTGCATCAGACCATCTTCTTCCTCAAAGTAATACTGTCTCATAGCTCCTCGACAATATGTTCATACTCAGATGATCTTCAGGACTATGATATAGAGATACACAAACAAGCCACTTTGCTTGTGTAATATTATATAATATTAACATATCCCAATGTATCTTAGCCAACTAGAGGTCACCATTCACTTGGAGAAATGCAATAATTATGCATAACATATATTAGAGGTTCTTCAATTAAAAAAGTTTCTTTCCAAATTAGCTACTAGTAAGAACAAGTCAAAGGACATTTCCATCAACTCATGAGTATTATTCAAAAATACTTCTCTCCTTCTCACCATAAATGGATGAGATGATAGATGCTGACACTGTTACTTTGCTCTCCCTTTTGCTTCCTTACACCTTTTGGAAATGGAGGATATCTAAGCATTATGAATGTCAACCTGCTAAAACGTATTTGGTGGCTACCTCAGCCCATTTTATGGACTTTCCCTTAGGATTCTCACAGAGCTTCTGTCACAGTAGTGCTACTGTACAACCAATGCATTGACCATAAGCCAAAGACATCAACTGCCCCACGTTTCTCTTCCAAAAGCAGTTATCCCAGTGCTGGAAATTAATCTTCTAGAGTTAAACTTCAGGCCTTCATGTGGCAGAAAAATAGTCGTCTCACCCAAAAAACCAAAAGGACAGGAAAATTCTCCAGTGTAACACCAAGATCAAAAGTAGTTCGTGGAGGAAGCAGAAGATAGAGATACCTGTTACCACTCAAAAATTGTCAGGGAGAAGTGGCAGACTATTAGGGCAGCACGAATTTTATCTGGCACCCAACATTATTGGCATAAAATTTGGACCAGGATGAAACAATGGGTGAATCACAATTAAGACAGAAGTCCGTTTAACACCATGTTTCTCACAAGGTGGCAATTTCAGGAAGCATCGTTTCACAGCTATGCAAAGCACCAGTGAACTCTAGGAGAGCCATCGCTGAATGCAGCATACAAGCTTCTAATGAGTCTCTCTAAGGTCCCCATGCTCATGGTGATCAAGGATTCCAACAGCTCACAGCTGAACGGAGACAAGCACTCCTGGTTTCACCTGGCTTCTAGCTCCAACCCCCAACACCCAAATGCTCAGTCCGCCCCTGGCATGGCACAAAGCAGCTTTTACAGCCTAAATGATCAGGTACTTCTACAAATATGAGCCACAATAAAAAAATTCAACAAAATAGATATGATGCTGTTACTACCAGGGAACTTCAGGGTCCTGCACTGGTGTGATGCCAAGAAGTACACACTGCAACCTAAAAAGAAGTGTCCCATGCTTTATCTGACACCTTCATAAATTACAGAACACAGACAGCAAACAATGGCAGGAACACACGTTCTGAACAGCATTACAAAAGGTTTCTCCATTATTTTGTCTCCCAGGTGTCAATGCAATGGAAGTTATACTGTGACACAATGTCCCAGTGAGCGAGCAGGATCATTTGCAGCAATAAACAACAAACTGCTGCCCTTTGAAGAAAGCAAACCTGGAGCAGTGCCATACAGTGGTACTGTAACAGAATGATCTGCTCTTAGGTAACTATTAATTCTGTGACATGGAAAAAAAATATATCATATGGATGTGCAGTCAGCGCCTACAAACTTGTGGAAAGGTCTGTCTCAAGTTGTTGCTAGAGTAACTGCTGTTATTTGTGACTTCATGCTTGCAAAGGAGCAAGTAAAAGAAATGTGCTGGAGAAAAGTTCCTATACATTACATGTCTTGACTAATAATTGTGTGACAGGAATTATGGAGGCATAACTGACAGATAAATGTATTTTGTTTTGGTGTTGTGTTTTCTTCTTTGAACACAGAAGTTCACTTTTCATGATCCTATTTATAATCAAATCCATCTACTCTATTCAAAATGCTACACCTCAGCAGCTCAGAGAACTGGGAAGGGTGTGGGAGTGGGCATGAATTCCTATGTGTGCATGGATCCAATTCCACAATCTTAAAAAGAACAAAAGACAACTGCACAATGGAAACAGCATCACACACACAAAGCAAACTTAGTAAAGGCTATAAATGATGAGACTCAAAGAAAATCTTGTCCTGTGGTCAGGAACCCTTCCTCATAGCTAACTAAAATAACAGCAGCATTCCAAGACATACTTGGACAAATAATAAGTGTGCTACTTGAAACAGTAAGAAAAAGAAATTGGTTCTTTTTTCTTTTCTTTTTTGACTGTGCAGCACTCAGCACAGTGGAGTACTGCGTCATGAGGAGCATGCTCATGCTCCGTGAAAGCTGAAAGAGCCGCAGTAACTACCCACCTTTCCCAGATAAACACGCTTGTCAACCTCTGACTATGGAAAACCTGGACTTTGAAATAATAGATTCTCTCTCTCTCCCTTAATGATTTTTGCCTTCCATCTCAAAATACATATGCCAAAATATGAGTTTGCAAACATACCCTTTTGCCTGCAAGCAAAGGTCTCACCATTTGTCCAACTCCTATTACATGGGCTTCAGTTTAAAATAATTACATCACCTCCCTGAAGACAGAGCAATTACAAAGTAAAGGCAGTTTAACATTTTCTTTTACACTTCTTTTCTTCAGTATTAAGAATAAACAAATGCTTGGTGCTTAAATATTAGCAGATGACACAGTTGCCTCAGGCCACTGCAGGCACGTAACCTTCATTCTTGCCAAAGGCCTGAACAGGAAGTTGAAGGTATCAAAGAGGGTACTTGGAAATAATTTTCAATTTCATGTGGGAATATCAAACAATCCAGTGAAGACCTAAATCATTTATGTAAGGCAATGACTGTAATACTAAAGGTTTATCTCCCAGTCACTTGCCACAACTTAGTCAGAATTGTTAGAATTGACCACAATTCTCCATAATTCACAAAAGTTGTAAGATATCTCACAACAGTTAATTAAAAACTTCTCATCTCCTTTAGAAACTGTGGAAATGTTTCCAGCAATTTAATATATTTTAATTAGAAATTATTCTGATTTTAGCTTGAATTATTTTGGCTTCTCATCTGTAAGCCTCTTTTTTACATATGTTTCCATAAAGCAGTAACTGTTTCATTGAAACCTGACATTTACTTCTGCTGCATTGCCTTCAGAATATTTTTGTGAGATCATCTGGTTGCAGTGATAATGAAAATGATGTAAAACTGAGTAGTTTGATTTAAAGACAGGAGGGTTTTTTTTAAATCCTAGAATTACTCTCAGGCAGGCATCTTTAGCAGAGAAGAAAACAGAATTAAGTAGGGGTTTTTTTGCTAAGAAAGGGATTTCCATTTATTTTGGGGGCACTGCACTTAATAATAATACCTAAAAATACCAGATTAACCGAACAGAGCAGAATTTAAGATACTTGAGACATTTCAGCACTATTCTTTCAATGTCTCATTAACCAGGAGTTCTTCCACTTCATTCCCTGAACACTTGGACTGATATCAGCACAATGACACCACCAAAGGAATTCAGAGCAGTATGTCTGCTGCCTCACAGCATGCTACAGGTATTACCTGACAATGTAGTTCACTTTTTGTTATCAACTGTCAAAAATGTAGAATTCCGAAAATTTCTTTCTGACCAGCTGATCCAGCCTTTTGAAATGCAAAAAATTAATTCTTTGGTTCATGAAAACACTGTGTGATCAATCAGTGGTTACTCCTCACAGCTTTCACAACATGTGCCAGGCCAGGATGTCTTCAAAGAGTGAACAGAAAAGCCAGGTGATCTCACATTAGTTTTCATTATATATCCCTTTGCTTGATCAAACTGTGGGTCACACACAACACAAAGTACTCCCAGGCTTTCAAAGTCACAGAATTGTAGACACATACTCTGTAAAAAACTTTGTAAAAATACTGAAGGAAAATCGTGTGTTTGGCAGTCTTTTGGTCCATACTTTGCTATTATTTTCAAAAGTTCAGTGCCCTCTTTCACTCCTCCTGTCTCCACCTATCCACAAGAAAAAGGGAAAAAGCTGGTTTACTATCCTTAACTTGTCAATGGCACATAGAATAAGGAACTAGTAAGTGCTATTTTAATTATACAGTATTTGGGTTTAAAATTTACACACTTGAGAATTAAGTATTTTGGTCTGGGCTGTTCTTATAACTGAGATACTGAATCTACAGGTTACATGTAATGAAACATGAAAAGCAAATTGCAATGGGTTTACCGTCACTATAATTTTCTTTACTGTGAGAAGAGAAGCCCCAAACCTCTGTAGTACAACATTCATAACACAGAAAACACTTGAAGCCACTGCTTCACACCAGCCAGCATTGAAAAAACAGATGCAGACCAAGTAACTGATTTGGGCATGCGAACAGAGTAAAAGCAATTACAGAAAGTTTATTGTTTTTCTTCCTTTTGAACAGCATCAACATGGGACTAATTCATGATCTTTACAAAGTAGTTTCCAGTTAGACTGACACACAATGGCAAGCAGCGTTAGACAGGTGAAGTGACAGGAAGGAGGAAGGCTGACTTGATGTCAGTGACAAAAACTATTTTAATGGAAATGTGAAATTATTCAAAAATTTCTTCCCCTAAACACGTGAAGATTTCTCTAGTCAGATTCAGACCGCACAATGGGCTGAGAGCAGGAATCAGCCAGACACAGTATTTTTACATACCGCATTTTTTCTAATGGCTTTTCATACTCAGTGCCTCTCTTAAAGGTTTCTTCTGCCGAAGATCTGTTAAATCAGTGATGTTCCGTCAAACAGTGGTTGTCAAACATGATAAAGACCTACAATAATAAAATACGTGACCAACAAGTTTTAGTAGCCAAGTATCTGGGGAAGAGTGGAAATAGGTCCTGTTTCCAAGGCACAGAAAGATGACAGTAATAATGAACAGCTTGCTGTTTGTTCAGTAATACTAATTTTGAGACCTCTTTTCTTCTATCCTAAGATCAGACCTTTGTATCAGGTCATGCAATGGATGGATGTGACAGGAAAGTCACGTAACAAAGGCTAGATTATAATACTTGACTGCTACTTCAGAACATACCTTTCAATTACGGCCTTTAAGCAAGAAGCCTCACACCCTGCTACTGATAGAGAACAACATCCTAGTGTCTCTGCCACCTGTAACATCATACACCAGACCAGAGACTCAACTAAGAAGCTGTAGTGGGTACCTGGCCTAAAAGAACTGCAAAAAAAAAAAAACCACAAAGCAACACCACAGTCATGCAAAAGTATAAAGAAGCATTAAGGCACAAGATCTCACTTGTCAGTATAGGAAACTATGTGTACGCCCATTTGAACACAGACCCCCTAACCAGAGTTGCATGCACAGACACAGGATCTTTGTCTCATGATCCTCCTGATGGCCTGTTATGTTTTGAAGATGTTATCTGCATTTTGATTAGCACCTATCAGTCTTTGATTAAAGATCTAGTCAGATGATGCTCAAGCTACTCCAACACTGAATAATTTCCTCTAATTTATTCCTTTAAAACTATTCTAATTTACTGCTTTACTTAATGAAGTGGGCACATTTGCTAACTTCCCAGAATTAAATATCCATTGACTGAGGCAAAAACCCAAAACCCAAAATAAGTGATAGTTCTATTGGCTGAGAGAGTTTAGGGAAGCTGGGATAAGAAACAGCAACCTAAATATGAAGACAATTAGAATTTCTTTCTTCTACCAGTTGGATGATTGGCATTTGGCTCAGGATCATCCTTGTGAAAGCATCCTCCCCTGTTGACTAAGTGCACTTTCAGGCAGTATGCAAATGCTATCAGGAAGAAGGTAGAAAAATGTGTGCCCTTCTATGACTCCATATTCTGAAATCTACGGACATTTTTCCCAGCACACAACTTTAGAAAGAAAAAAAAAGAACAGAGAATGCTAGTTGTTGTTCTCTCCTCATCTCCTTGCAAAGCCAGTGTGAAAAAAAGGCTCCAATCTGCCAAGGAACTTTATTCGAACCTTCCATTTCCTGATAAGTTTAAAATTAACCTCTCATAAATGAAGCTTGGCTTCAGGAAAGAACATTTTTACATCTCCAGTAAATAAAGATAGGTAGTATTTACCCACAGAAACTGAAATATGTGAAAAGATAAACACAAAATTGTGCATGAAGCTGGAAAAATCTGTGGTCAATGGCATTTTACACAACAATCTGAATTCCAGTAAATCAATTTCAATTATGAAGGAAGTACCAACAAGATTACAGTGTCATAAGTGGAGGGAGAGAAAGAATATAAATGTATATACAGTAAATCATCCCTCCCATCCTTTTCCTAAAGTTTTCAGTTTAGGAAAAATTTGCTCAACTGTATTAGAAATATTCAGACTTTGATCCCCTACACTTCTCTCCCTGTACAGTTGTCCCACAACTGCTCAGAAATGTTATGTTTTAAATTTGCTCAACAGCTGTTTAGTTCAACAGCCAAGGTTTTAATATTCCAGAACACTAATTATGTAAAGGCATCTGAAGGAGGAATGAAAAAAAAGTCTGTTTCTACCTATTTATAAGGTTGGATAATAACTATGGCCACACAACACCTTCCACATCCTAGCTTTGAAATTAACATTGCTCTTTGTAACTCTTCAATTGCCCTAATCATCAAGGACATAAAAATCATAGCTGTAAAAAGTGTATGTATTACTCTTCTGACAGGTCTCCATAATTGCAAAAATAGCCTTTAAAAGCCTTGGCATTTTTATACTGATGAGAATTTTTTTAAAAACTAGACCTTAAGAGTTTGAGCGTATATTATCTTCTCATGGGATTGATTTATGATGGGAACTTAAGACTGGGAAAAAATTAAAGACTATATGCTAATACCCTTCAAGTAAAACTATTTTCCTAATATTTCAGTTTTGAACTGAAGACATAATCAACTTCCAGCTATATAATTTGCAGCTAATCTCAATATAACCTAATAATAGTTCTACAGATAACTACAGCTCCAGGATTATCATTGCTGGCTTACCAAAATTTAGACCTTAGCAGGTGTATTCAGCTTTGTATTCTGGCAGCTTTTAGAAAATATGACATGTTGGTCAAAAAGCATGTAATGTGCTTTAAAAAGGTCAGTTTCTAAAAGACTCTTATTCCATTTACAACATATCATTAACAATTTGACTCCCTGATCAGTCTGTTTTGCTGTCAAACACTCCTGTCCCAGATACCCGAGAAGTGTTGGAGCAGTACATTCTTTACCTGCTTTCTGTGAAGCACTGCACTTCACAAAAACGGCGATCCTCTATGTCTGAATAAAGACATGTCTGAATAAAGGCACGTCTGCGCGTTTCTCTCCACGTTACATCAAATGTAATTAATCTAGTAGCATGCAATAAGATGCAGTGTTAACACCTCTTTTTCACTATTTGCACCTATGTTTAATCAAAGAGAAGTAGCAATAATTCAAATAGCACTAATATGGCTGGGAAGCCTTCACCTGTCATATGGACAGTATGTGGAGCAAGAATTAACAGTCTGAAGAGCAGTTATCTCTACCATTCATTGCAATCACGGCCACCTAAAATATTAACAGTAAGAATGCCAAAAATGTGGAAAGACCAAGGAGATGAGACAGGCTCATATGGAAATCTGCAACATTTACAGAAAACAAGAGACCATTTGGACATTAGCTGACTGAGAACTTGGGTGAGAACCAAAATTCTCACCTTCTCAGCTTCCACAGCAAACACTGTGGTGTGACTGTGCCCTACCTAAACCCAAATGAAGTTCTAACTGATGGCAAGCTCCAGATCCCCCCAAAAGCCTACATGTAAATTCAGTAAACTCGAGCAATGGTGCTTGAGAAGGAACACAAACTGTCAGTCATAAGAAAGGCTGCTGCAAGGAAAAAAAACACTTTCTATCCCATAGACAGGAGATGTAGAGAATGAAGAAAATGCATCACTTAAGAATGGAAACATATTCTAGAATCAATCACAAGTTGCAGCAGTACTATTCATGACAACAAACTGGATAGGTTATCCAAATATGATATCTGGGTTTAAAAAAACCCCACATGATGACTCCCATAAAAGGTCCCAGGTGCCTGTTCCCAGAAGTACATAAACCTCCCTCCAGCTCTGGTCCAAAGCCTTTAAGACTGAGTCCTCTGCTGAAGGGATGAACAAAGTACCAACATTCTTTAAGCTAACACGGACTGGCTGGTAGGGAGAAAGACCAAGGTGATGTGGAAGTCATAGTCATAAGGCAACAGTAACCTCAAACACAAATGCACAAAACCTCTTTGTAGCTAGATTTTTAATTTTGACCTTTATATATTTTAAAGTAGCTAATTAATAAAATTCTACAGTGCTTAACAATTCATATGTGTATCAGTAATTTAAAAACTACCAATCTAAGAAAAAAAACCACAAGGATTATTGGATCGCATGCAAGGTTCCATCATCTTTACTAAGGTCACTTCCTTCTTCTCTCCCATATTTCTAATGTGAGAAAAAAGCCTCAGAGAGTTTGGATTTCACCAGTCATCTGACTCCTCCAGGCTGACTGCAGTCTTACGCTGTTTGTGGTGTTGAGCTACAATTAATTACCACTGCTAGAAGAACGTGTAGGGACCAGCCAGGCTAATAAAGGCACGTACAACCGAAAACTTGCCTATAACAAAAGGCAGTTATTCCTTCTACAGCAAAGTCAGTACAAATTTTAATACATAAATAAGCCAATCAAGGACACATCTTTTAAAAACAAAAACAACACAACACTAAACCATTTGCAAGCACAGCCTCATTTTTTATTTCTGCTTCCATGGAAAATTCACATCAAAGTTTTCCTTTTAAAAATGCTCCTATGAGTCCAGTTATTGGGCTACATAGAGAAAATGGGTGTCCTGGTTTCAGGTGGGATATTTCATTTTCTTTCTAGTGGCCAGTATAGTGCTGTGTTTTGGATTTAGGAAGAGCAATGGTGTTGATAACACAGGGAAGTTCCAGCTATTGCTGAGTAGGGCTTACACAGAGTCAAGGCCTTTTCTGCTCCTCACACCACCTCACTAGCGAGAAGGTTGGGTTGTACCAGGAGTTGGGAGAGGACACAGCTGGGACAGCTGACCCCAACTGACCAAAGAGATATTCCACAC
>JAVSBS010016303.1:0-89675 GCA_033124195.1 Coracias cyanogaster | reverse complement strand
GTTTAAGTTTTCACTTTTATTCGGGAAAGGTTTGTAAGAATAGTCAAGTATTTCCTTTCTGTTTCTTTCTGAAATTGGGCAGGTTTATGCCCCTCTTTACTTCACCATGGGGTGCTTTGGCTTTGGCAGGAGAAAATGCAGATAAATTAAAGCAGTCCTCACATCCCTGTGAAAGCTTCTATTCATTTCCTTTCTGAGAAGAGAGGAGAACCTAAGAGCAGTTTAACCAGGTCAGATCACTTAGCCTGTATCCTGTCTTTCAGGCCAGAAGTAGGTGTTACAGAAAAATGTAAGAGCAGAGCCTGAACAGTGATGATTGTATAAAGGATGACTGATACTCAACTGTGGGTTAAAGTCAGGCTTCTGTGTAAGGAAAAGAGAAGCGGAAGTTCTGTCCTGGCTAGTCAATCTAGACAGTTTTTCAGGTTTTTCCAGGCATGTGTCTGAAAAATTTTGAAATGAAAGAGGTTGCCATGCTGTTGTGGTGAGGCTACTCATTTTAATTTTTTTTTTTTTTTTCGAGGTACTGAGCTGATATTTTCACAGCACTGTATATGACGACTGAAAGCTCTCTGTTCCTGACTGGTAATCACCACTTCAGAGTGCATTTTTTATAAACAAAGATTGTTTTTTCTCTATGTGCTATATTCTACATTTATCTACACAAAATTTATTCTGTCACCTTATTCCCTAGTCATTTAGCTCACAAGTTGGCCCTAAATAGTTGGATCTCATCTTTATTATCTTGGATGAGAGTCTCATATCATGCCATTTTCCATAAGATGCTAAAATTTTGGGGGGGAGCTGAGGGACCTGTTTGTTTTGGAATAGGTCTTCAGTACCAGTGCTGTTTTTTTAAATGCTACTTACAATTTTGGTTTTGTTTGTGGTTTGTTTGTTTTTGGGGTTTTTTGTTTTTTTTTTTTGAGGAAGAAAAGGAGAAGGGATTCAGGGCTGGACCCAGGCTGTTACCTTTGGATCTCCATGTCAGATCCATCTGCTGTTGGCTTGAGAGTTTTGATCAGGGCAGTTTGGGTACTGCTGTACCTGCTAAGTTGCTCAGCCCATCCTGTGCCTCATGCTGAATTTGTTGGTACTGGCTCTGCTGGCTCCCCAGTATCTAAAGCACAGTCCTCTGTGCCACACTTACATTTCTGTTCTGCTTCTTTTCTTGGGCTGATGTGATAGCTAAGGAAAGAAGCACAGATGTCACACTAATTTTAACACTGTCACAATTCACTTAATGTAATACTTTCGGACAAAATAATCTGGAGTGATTGTATTTGTGTTAATTTCATCTCTCTGTGATATTCTTGTCAAAATTCTCAGTGAGTAAATGGAAGGGAATAGGAAAAACAAGAAATGCCTGCACTCAGATCCACCATTCAGTTTCCTCATCAGTCCTGAGCATTATTCTATACAGGTTGCTGGACTCACCTTCTCAGGCTTTTTTTCTGATTTGAGTTACTGTTCAGTTTCTGCATTCAGCCTCCTCTGATGATCCACAGTCAAAAATTTGCCCTTCTCTAAACCCTGCCTGTCTATCTTCCCATTCTTCAGCTTTCCTGATGCCAGCAGCAGAGTGTACTCTCCTTTTGAGGAGATTGCTTCGTGCCACACGTTCTCTGAGCTACCACTTATCATCATGGCAAACAGCGAGAGTATGGAAGACGGTGGTCTCGCTGAATCTAACACCTCTGTTGATTTTACTGGGGTCTGGTTTCCCCCAGTATTAAAGTGCCAAATTAAAAATAAATATTAGTGAGTGGATGAAAGCCAAAGAAAATAACCCAAAGATGCTAAATTTGTTTTAACACCCACATTGGAAAGTCAGAGCAGCAAGTGAAGTTAAACAATAGAGATCTCCATTCTGATGTGGAGGGCAGGAGGGGACTTAGGTGCAATTCAGGAATTTCAGTTTGCTGAAGGTCATGGTGGCTGTGGAGTCAACTCTCTGTGCGCTGGGCTGCCTGTAGCCCTTGTGAACTAGAGATGAGCAGCATCACTGTGCACAGTCCCCACTGCAGCGGGAATACCTAAACCCAACCTGAGATTGTTCATACACTGCAACATCTATTCTACTTTTAAGGGGTGTGACTTTGATTTAGGAAGAGTCTAGCAAAGAATTGTAAGAAGGGGAGCTGTTATCACTAAAATTAGGGGTTTTTTTAAAAGGACATAAAAATTACTTTATCATTTCATGGCATTGTGGAATGGAGAGAACATGTGGCACTGTATGGCTATGACGTGCCTGTTAAATGCAAGCCGGTCCTGGTGCTGGGCCTCATTGTGAGCAAAAACTAGAATAGAAGATGACAATTTTTAGAGATCATAGCAAAGTCTTGTCAAAAGAAGGACTGATGGTGTGTGTGTGTGGGGGGTCTATCTACACATCTCAGAGACTTCTAGCAGACATGACTGTCTTTTGGGAAGGAAAGAGAAGTGGTTTATTTTCCAGTCACATAGACTTGAGATCTTACTGTTAGATGGTATGAACTGTCAGACCATGACTGACAATTTCTTTGACTTGCTGTAGATGCTGTTACAATTGTGAATGTAATCAAAATTCTGGTCTGTTTTTAGGGGAGATGCTGTAGGCATCTTTCCTTTTCTTTGGGCATCTACTGTACGTGTAGTAATTCTCTCCAATGAGGACAGGCTGAAAGTGCTGGGGTTGTTCAGCCTGAAGAAGAGAAGACTCCAGGGAGATCTTATAGCAGCTTTCCAGTACTTAAAAGGGTCCTATAAGAAAGATGGGGAGGGACTCTTTAGGAAGGAGTGTAGTGACAGGACATGGGGTAACTGTTTCAAACTGAAAGAGGGTAGATTTAGTTTAAGTTTAAGGAAGAAGTTATTCACTATGAGCGTGGTGAGGCCCTGGAACAGTCTGTGGATGCTTCATCACTGGAAGTATTCAAGGTCAGGTTGGATGGGGCTTTGAGCAGCCTGGTCTAGTGGGAGATGTCCCTGCCCATGGTGGGGGGTTTGGAACTAAATGATCTTTCAGGTCCTTTCCAGCCCAAACCATTCTGTGATAAAAAGCAATGACCTATCTTGGAGATGTGGTTCCAGATGTTTGGCTGGGTGTTTTTACTGTGTTTGTTAGGAGACACAAACAAGCCTATTAGTTTATGTTGAAACACGGGCTAGTGACTTCTACAAAATGTGTCTTTTTTTCTTGTTTAGCTAAACACTTTCAAGAGTAACGAACAAGGCCAGACAGCTATTAGAGGAGTTTACATATTTAAATGTTACAAATGGGAACTACAGGATTAAAACAAAGACATCAAAATACCACATGCTGGTTTTCATCTGTTGCAGAATCAATTCAGATTCATATAACTTTAGGTTCTTAGTACTGCAGAGGTGAAAAATGCAATCTTCCTCGGCCTTGTAATCAAATCTGAAACCTTGGATCCCAAGCCATTGTGCACTTATGTGCTATGAGATCTTGCTCTTTATCTTCTTGGGGGTAAAAGTAAATCCATGAAGAAAGTGCATTAATTCTTCTCTTTGCTTGAACATACTCATTCCCCTACTGTTCATGGATATTACATTTTCGCCGCTAGTGAGTTTCCTTTAGTCTTGTGCAGATACCTGATGGATGATCAATGTCCTGGAACCTCTATTCTCTTGAGCTCCCAGCCTAACCTTGAATCCTTCAGGTGTCACATATGTTCAGTGCCTTGGAATTTTTTTCCAGCCATTTTAATCCACTATCATCAATCTGTTAACAATCGCTGCATGTTTTGTTTCATCTCAAGAAACATCTGGAATAGCCATACATATTTGGTGTTTTTTGTTGAAAGGACCTTTTTTATTTGGTCTCATAGGTCATTTTTCTTCTTTCATGTACCTTGCTTAGCTACCTATTGTCACTTAAATATATCGGGTCATGAATTTGTAAAGTGGATCCTTGGCCTGCCATCAAATGTCTGAGTGATTGGTTATTTATGCAGCTTTTTAATAGTAAGTGTTCTGTAATATCTAACAGTTGTTTGACACACCTTTTCAAAAACAGTAAATAAACAAAAAACTTAAAATGTTTTCTAAATTACCAGCTATTGGGACTAGACACAAACTTAACAGTGCAACTATTTTTAAAGAATTAAAAACCCAAATGATCTAGCTGCCAGATAAAAAGCTGACTGAAGGCAGAAATGTAGAGCTTATCTAACAGCATGGCAACCATAGTAATTTTAATTTAAAAAATAGTTATAGTGCAAATCTGTGGTATAACAGCCTGCTGGGTGGAGCATTTCGGGAAAAAAAAAAAGAAAATAAAAAAAGATGTAGATTCAGTACTAATCTCTGTTCTCTCGTCTTCAAGCCACATTTTGGAGGACGATGCTGCAAGCACTAGGCTAAAAAATAGTAATAAAATAGTGGTAAATGAGATGAGGTAGAAAAGGCATTAATGTTTTCCTTGAAGTCATGCCACATAAAACTAGGAGTAGTAGAAGAATGTAAAGAAGGGCCAAAAAGGGGGCAAGAAAGAAATGAGCCCTGGACTAGGGCACCCTTCTGAAGTGGGGACAGCTGGTCCTTACATGGGTTGTCCTGGGGGAGGAGAGGGGAGTATGAGCAGCATCTGACTGTCACGCCAACATAGACTTGGGAGACAGAAATATCTCTGAGCCTCACAGCTTCTTTGGAGCTCCTGTGAGTCAAAGATAAATTATCTTTACACTGTGTCAGCTGCCTGAGCTTCTCACATCATGGATATACATTTTAAACAGAAATGCTGGCCTTTTAAAAAAATTTGTCTGAGAGCTCTATTTGTTGTATACCTGCCATTTGCTGGTGTTTGGGGCTGGTTTTTTCCCCCCACTACTATTCTGAGGAGAGAAGATGATTTTGTAGTTTGAACCATGAGCATATTAACTATCACTTCTGGCTAGTATGCTAAAGGACTTTGCTTTCAGCCTCATTTTAAACCTTGCTCATCTGTACTGCTGGCTGCTGCGTTTCAGGCATGAGATCTAATGCCCCTATAAGCATTAAGATTTGGCCATGTTCTGTTCCAGTGTAGCAGCTCCTTGGAGCTGTAGGAAGTTTTGTTTCTGTTGCACATCTGCAGTAAGAACCCGGCATTTGAAATCTGAGCCCCTTAAGGGCCCGGGTCTCGGAGATATTGATCATCTCCTGCAACTTGTTGTCCGCGTTCAATTTGCATTGCAGTCGGCAGGAGACGAGGCTCTCAGCAGCTTGCAGGATCAGGCTCGCAGAGGTTGCTTTTGGAGGAGGTTTGCTGCCAGTGTATTCAGCTGGCTCGATGATCTCTCGTCAGACGGCTCCGTATGTTGTTGCACATCCCAGATATTTCTGCTGTCAGCTGAACGTAAAACAATGTCTGCATTGTCTGGACTCAAGCTGAAAAGTTACTAAGTAAGCTGGAGTAATGGATTTAAGTTTTTTAAAAAATTAAATTTGAATTATTTTTTTTTCAAGAAAGCTATTTTACATATGTGACTCCATTTTAGAATATTGCCTGTATTCAGAAGGGACATATTTGCTAGGAATTCCTGTGTTCTCATCATTTTCCGGTTTAATAATTAAAGAAAAGGAGAGATTAAGTCCCCGACAGGACTTCCATCCAATTCAGAGTAACAGTGAGTAGCAATGAGGCAAGTAGGTGACTTCAGAACTCCAGTTCTCTGTGATGATGGAGACGATTCCTGTGTCGCGAGGTCCCCAAAGTATCTTCAAATGCAACAGTGAAGATTTAGTATGACTGGAAATGAAAACTGCATCTGAATCAATGGGAGGTGAGGAAGAAAACCTCACCTGGCTCACAGCATTTTCAACAAAGGACTAAGGGAAAAGTTATTTAAACTAGGCCCCCAAATTTTAACACTTTTGAGGATTTGCACGGTCCTTTTTAGCTGCTTCTCATGGAATTTACAAATAAGACAAATTATTCCTGTTAGTGCAGAAGCACTTCTACAGAAGGTGACAGTGGATAATTTCATGGGTCCTTTTTCATTATATGCTCTGAATAAAAGATTTTTCTGAAAGGAGGCCGTACTAAAGTAAAATCCAACTTCTACTTTCTATAGAGCCCTAACACCTCAGGTATAAATTGTCATATAGTAAGAAAAATAAAAAGAAATGCTATGGCTAGCATTTGAGGCACTGAAAGAGCTCAGTTTTAGAAATCTGAGGCACCTGTTAATCCCATTGAAATCAAAGGGAAATTACACAGAACCTCAAAAAAGCAAACCCAAACTATATTAAATTAGCCAATAAAAGTCAAAGGAATTACTACAATGTTGATTTTAGCAACTTAATGAGTAAACCTTTTTTTCTCCCCTACTTACACATAGCTATTTTGAGCATACTTAGCATATACTTCTGCTGTTCTCCAGGCCTCCATTCTTGAAGGGACAGAACACTGTTAGTCACCTTTCCAGTCAGACCTCTGGTCTTCAGTTTTTCTGTTTTCACTGGAGTCATACTTAGGTCATATTTAGCCAAAGTGCACAGTGTGCTGACAGGTGAGGCTAGCAGTTTGAATGTGTGCCCTCTTTTCCACAGACTGACTCTATCCTTATCCTAAGCAATTATTTTGGTAGTAGTTTCTATTTTCCAAGCAGCACTACTGCCAAAGATTTTAGACAGTGCAGCACAAAACATTCTGCCTAAAGAAGTTAAAGCTGAATCAGCAGCACGTTGAAATCAACTGGTGGTTGTGGAAGAGTAAACATAGAAAAGGCAGAAATGTATCTGCAGAAATTCTTCATTTATGCAGTTCAGTTTTTGAAGAGAAACAGTTACGTTGGAAAGACTGTTGTTGATTCCCTAGGGCAGGGGCTGCTTGGGTGCTACAATCTCCCTTTGGGCAATAGCAGTCATGGGCAGAGGACGTTGGGGTGGAGGGAGCTGTATACCCTGTATTCTCAGAAAGCTGGAGTCCCAAAGCTCCTCTGTAAACACTGATTTTTCTGTGCTTGTGGTGTAAGGTTATGGTGAGGAGGTGGAGACCTCTGTGCTGTGGGCGGTTGGCTACCAGCACAGCCCCTTCCCCAAGATCCTGCTCGCTCTACCCACCTCCCTGGAGCACAACATCTTACTCTCTGTGTTCTTCTAGTAGCTGTATATGAGGAAATACAGATAATGGTAAAGGTATTAAAGTAAAATACCTTAGTTGAGTGGCTTAAGGTACGAGACCTCTTGTAGCTACATCTTTCCAGATTTTTTTTGTCGTTTTGGTGAAAATATCTGATATGTCTGTGCAAGTTCAATGTAACTAATTTTCAGTTTAGAAGGACAATAATATGCCTTCATAATACCCAGAGTTACTGAAGCCTAATGTGCATGTTGTTGCTAGCAAGCCCTTGTAAAGGTCTTTGCAGCTGATAAACATTTTCTCAAAGAAGATAAAGAACTGATGCATATTTAGTAACTTTCTGAGACTGAAACTTTTCCCTCAGAGTCAAACTTATGCAGTTATGAAACCTCCTAAACACAATCTGTGTGCCTGAGTTTCACTGGCGTGGAAACCAGGGTGTAGGAGGTGTGGAAAGGAGGTAGTGTTGCACGGTTGGCTCCACATTACGAAATTAGTGCATTGCCAGGATGTGTTTCTGAGCTGAGGATACTCCTGGATACCATAATATAGTTGTAGCCACAGTGACCCTGATGTGGGTCTTTCATGTCCTAGCTAGTCGCGTTCTTTTTTCTGGCATAATTTTACATTGAATGCAACCAGAGACAACATAAATCACTCTTGTGTCCGGTACTTCCATTCAGTGAGCTCACTGCTGGGACATCAAATATTCAAGTATGTGTTCAATATTATGTTTCGTTAATGTTAGACATGCAGAATGTGGTTTCTCACTCGGAGTATTGTGGTGGCTGCCTTAATGACCAGGCAAAGTCACCCTCTGCCTCTGGGTGTGCTGGTTCCCTTCCCTTGACTGCTGCGAAGGGGTCAGGTGTGCAGCTACCTTCTGGAACTGAGCTTTTTTGGTTTTTTTTTCTGTCTTTAGATGTGAGGTGTTACTGTAGCATTGCTAACAAGTAGGGGAGCCTGTCTAATGCAAGATGAAGCTTGACTACTACCACTCAGGGAAGAATTTGTAACTTTTATGAGAAATATTGTTCATTTAAGTTCAAATAAGAAAAGCCATTGAAGAAATCATTCTCCATGGGATTAGTCTCATGAGCAGGGAAAAAGGTTACATACAAGTCATTCTGAATTACTCATTCTAACTCATGGCATGCATTAAACCAACCATGTTCGATTAAAAAGCTGCTGCTTTATGAGCAGGCAATGCTAAGTATGATCACGAGCTAGGTCTTTTCACAATGATTATGTGATTGGTTCATTCTCTGAAATAGTTGTTCTAGACTCTCTGAGGAAAAATTTATTTGTGCTTTTATTTAAAGAAAATATTTGAAAACCTAGGTATGGCTTGGTCTTGCTTTTCCCCACCGGAAGAAATATTCCTGCTTTTGAACAATTTTTAACAGCTGCAAGGAAGCCACAGTCATCTTTGATCTGTCAGTGAAATTAGTTTTCATTGTTAATAAAACCTGATATCTTGGACAGGATGTTTAAGAAATGATTGTGAACCAGTTGTAACTATCAATGTGCAAACAGGAGTCAGCTTTAAACTTTAAACTTTAAAACTGTGTTTAGTAGAACAGATACACAACTGAAACACATAGAGAAGATGGAGTCCCTCCAAAGAAGCATGCAGCCCACCTCACTGTGGGCCTCCTGCTGCTCTGGCTGAGGTCTGCCCTAAATCTCCTGTTGCCTTTTCAATGCAGAGTCACTGGCTGTGGCTGCCTTGGGTGGGAAGCTTGGGTACCTCTGAGAAGCTGACTGGAGAGTCTTGAGTAACTAACTGCTGACTAGTGCAGACTTTTCCTGAAATAGGAATTTATTGGTAGAAATGTGGGCACTTCAAGGATTAGATACATGTTTTCTGGATATCTCTCTGATCTACTTAGATTCTCAAATGCCTATCTTGGTTTTAGGCTGTGTGTAACTGGATTCGTGTGTCTCACCAATGTCAGTGGGACTATTGTGTTATTTATGACCTTAAATAATTAAAGAAGGTCTCAGTGAGGTATATCAGTAACCATAACCCTAAAATAGAATTGAAGTAAACCTAATTCCAAATTCTACTTTTCATTGCATTGTATTGAATTAAGTCAGATACTGAACAGGAGCAGAAGCAAAATGGTAAAAGTGGTGGCATTTTCTGTAAGGTTGTTGGTACAGTGCTCACCATCAGATAAGGGGGAACAAAAGTTTAACATGGCTAAGTAGACAATTTTGATATTTGAAAGACAATAACAGAAAAATATACAGGGGAAAAAAAGAGATAACTGCTTATATGAGGAACTTGCCCAGTATTCTATCCAAAGAGATGATACAGCAGAGAGTTGTATTTGGGAAGTACAAAAACTATTTTTGTACATAATTTTTACAAAGTTATGTAGTACTTAACCTGGCCTTCCCATAAGGGAAAGAATAAGAATAAATCCATGGTTTCAGCCATCCAAGTAGGAATGGCTGAAAAGAAGCAGTCTCAAGAGGTGAAAATGTACTAATTTCCTCCAGCAGCAAACACGTTGGAAATGAAACTCATCTGTCTATGCCCTGTTACCCTTCGAGGTGCTCTAGAGTATTCTGCAGGGCCTCCAATTGCAGTTCCAGAAGAGCTTGGGTCTCCTGTAGGTAGTGTGCAGATATTTCAGATGTTTTTCAGCAACCTAGATGTACTGGGTGCTTTTGTTTAGGTAATCAAAGAAATCCCAACACAGTAGACATGGTTTTTTGAGTGCTGACTCTTACATGTGAAAGGCCCAAAGAAATACTCAATTTTTATTCATTTTATTGGAAAAATAGGAGCCTAAATAAAAGGTCAAGTACTTAAGTACTGTGCTTAATCTGAGCTGGGGAAAGAATTTCATTCCATACAACAGCTAAGGACAGCTTTGCTCCATGTACTCATTCAGCCTTCCTGGGAACACTGGTCTTAAAGAAAGTGTCTTGGTTGCATGTAATACAGAATTTGAAGTTTGGCTGGACTTGTAATGGGGGCACAGATCTGCTAAATGCAGGTAAGAGCTGTGCTTTTATTTATCATGGGAACCTTTGGTGATGTTTGCATCATTGATCTCCTTCCCCTTAATGCATCTCCCCAGGAGACATGTTGGCTTATTTTCCATGTTACTATCTAATATCTGCAGTTGGAAAACTCTGCTTTAAGTCCAGGAGCATCTACTGCACATCAAAGCCTCCTTAAGCTGTAGATAGGCAGAAGTATAACATTTCCTAACAATCCAGTATTAACTTTGTGGTATATTAAATATCTTCTTGTTTGTTCTTCAGTCAGACTCCACAGATTTTCTTTCCTCTATGCTTATGAAGTTTAGACTTCTATTACACGCTTGGATTGCTTATACTTGTTTTTCAAAGAAATCTTGACTGTGGTTGTTCATCATACTTGTATTTGTAGTTAAGCTGTTTGCAGTGTGAACCGAAGGTGCTTTTCTTTTTTGGAAATCCTTTATTTGTCTGCTTTTCAACTCTTGTTTAAAACAAACACCCACTTACTTCAACTCCACTATTTAAAAACAAAACAAACCGCAAAAAAAAAAATTGCCACCTCGCAAACCCAGAAAGGCTGATTAAAAGCTGGTTAGTTCTGCTTCTATGTGTGATCTTATCAGACTGGCCTTTTCCTTTCCAGATGTCACAGTTTTATGTGGTGTAAATTATACTCTCATTACCCATGTGGTCTAAGAAGGGAACAGCTTCTGGGAGGTATATGCTCTTTAATTCCATACATTCAGGGTCTATAAAAAAAAGAAACTGGTCAGTAAAGTGTCTGAATATTGCAGTATTCATATGGGAATGGAAGTCATGAACCAACTGACTGCACACTTGACCAGATGTGGCCTCATCTTTATAGACAACAACCAGACCACCAATAAAACTATTCAAAATAAGACTCAGAGTGGCAGTCTCAGAACTGCTATTCTCATCATAACAAGCTCAACTGCACACAAACAGTAAGGGTCAGATTTAGTTCTCATTTAGACTGGAATATAATCATCTTGAAGGGAGGAGATTTTTTTTTCTGGGGTTTTTTGTTGGGCTTTTTTGGGGCAGGAGGGTTAGGGTTTGGGGGACTTTTGCGATGGTTTTTCTAACAAGTAGCTGACAGTGAATTTAGTCTTAATTCTCTGTACAAATAGAGCACATTTTTAAGAAGCAGGTAGGTAATTCAGCACATATTGATAGAACCGATAATTGGACACAAAGGGCTTAGTTACTTTTGGTTTTAGATTATGATATACAGTGCAGGAGTCTCACTGAAATGAAAGGCATGTATTTGAGGGCAGAGCTGGCCCATATAAATCCAGTGTGGCCTCCCTTCTAGATGCCAAAAGCTATTGGATAGCTTTCAGAATGTTTCCTTGGAAATTATTTTAAGTCAGCAAATAATCAAACAGGGGACTATTTCAAATTACCTTGTTTTTGTAAATACTATGTTAGTTTTCCTGGAAACAAATCTATATGTGGTGAAGTTTGTTATTTAGCTGAGTTACATTAAAAATAGACTGAAGACAATGCTCATGCAGTGTCATAGTATAACCTAAGGTAAGCAGGTGCCATCCCAGTGGTGTTCTTGCAGTAGCAGCTAAGTATTCTAGTTTTGGGTTTGATTACCTCCACTGCAGTTCCTCAGAGCCAGCTTATGGCAGATCCTTTGATATAAAGCTCTGCCAAAGTTTGCTGCCTCACACTTCAGCGAGAGTTGCAGGTGGTACAGAAGTGCTGGCCTACCTAGGTGAGTCCAAAGTTCCAGGAGATGCCTTGGGCTCAGGCTGTGTGAGGAGAAGTCCCCTCTACTGCTGCTCTCCTGTTTGCATGGCTGGTAAGATCTGTACTAGTGGTGGGTAAAGGCAGGCAGACTGATCCTGGCCTAAGTGCCTGCCCTTGAGAAACAGTGGACTGGGTGCAAGTCAAAATATTCCTGCTTTTTCTAACCTATGCTGGATAGGAGAGACTCACACAGAGCTTAGAGCACTTCCGAAATGCCACCCTTTCTGTCCTTTGCCCCTGCTCTTCTGTATCCTATATTTGAAACTCCGGGTTCCAAGTGCTCTTTTGTCTCTGAGAGAGGTATCAATGTGTGAAATTGGTGTAGTCAGTGCTTGTCGTATCTTAAAATGTAGGTTACTCTTTCTGAGATGATTTTTAAGTGTAGTACATTCTGCAAGAATTGCATTTTTCCATTTCTGTATTTGGAAAAAATATTATCTCTTTAAGGCCAAGTATCAGAGAAAAGAAACAAGATTTGAGGAGTTCTGGGTGATTTGGTTTTTTTTGTTGTTGTTTTTTAATACTGGAAGTCATTTAAGTTGGCCTTGAGGCCTTACTTGACACCAAATTCTAATGCTTTTCCTGTCTTTGATTTTCTGGTAATCTACTGGCCAGCTGACCTCTCAAGTATCTAGCCTCTGCAATATTTTCCTGCTCACCATCTGTATTTTTTTTAGGTGTAAAAGTGTAAGAAGATTGCCAAGCAATGAACAACAGAAATGTGAAACTGAAATTGCATTTAGGTTGTTAATCAGAAAGAGACTTTAGTGCTGTCAGGGAAGTAGAAACACTAGCAAAGTATAGCTTGAAGATACATGCATTTGAAGGAAACAGTTAATATGACAGCACAGCTGAACAAGAATTCAATAAAAGCTGTGGAAGAAACACTTGTTGATGCTAATAGAAGTTGATAGCCGAGGTCTGGAACTAATAAGAGGGTCTAGCAAGGCAGGGCTTCTAAATTACTGAGAAGGCAGAAGATGAACAGAGAGAAGAAAGTACTTTTAAATCAGCTGACTGCTGTAAAGCCAGTCTGTGTACAAATGGTAGGAACAGAAAGTAGAAATGAAAGTGTTTGCTAAAATATTCTGAAAAGGTGCAAGTGGCACCATTAAAGTTATGGGCTATGTTAGGTCACAGCTGGGAGGGAAGGGAGTCCCTGATGAAATGTCTGTGTTAGCAGACAGTTGAAAAAAAAGTCCATGTGTGGCTAAGGAGAGATGGAAGGCCTGAAATTTCAGGAAAAGTATAGTGCAGTGATAACAGTAATTGTTACTCACTTTGTTGAGCTTGTAGATTGTCTTCTAAGAGGCAAATGAGATGTATTGTCATCTGTACTGCTGTAGCTTGTCCAGCAGCTGTGGGCAAAGAGAAAAAGGCACTGTCAGAAAAATACAAAGGTACACAGGGAACATCTGAAGCTCAGCTAAATTAATTTCACATCAAAGTTTTCAGCTTTGCATTCCCTCTGACAATCCCCATCACTGTGTGTGTTTCTTTTTCTCCCAGTTGCTACCAGGTAGCAGCTGCAGTTGTGTTCCCATGCCTGCTAGGAGGGTCTCTGAAACAAATCCCAACTATTGTCTTCCCTCTGAGGATGCGACTGTTTCTTTTTTTCTGTTTCCTGCACCAGTGGAAATTTGGGGGCCTCAAATATTGTGAAAATAAAGTTTATACAGATTAGGTTCGTTGCTTCAGCTTTGCTCAGAAACACCTATTTGAGCTAAACATGTATTTTCACCGTAGGTCCTGAAAGCCATTATGTGGCTTCTGTTTCACATTTTTTTTTACCCAGTGCAAGGTGACCTCCAGATCAGTGTCCTCTGGTAAAGACCATATTCTAGCCAAAGGACTGTCTTTTCCATTGTTAATCCAGTGAGGGAACTATAGTCTTCAAGGAAAAATGTCACTTTTCCACTGTGGGAAACTAGAAAATCTGTCTCAAGATCTTGTGGTGGAGATACTTGCTTATGTCTTGACTTTGCCTTATTGCAGTATCTGAGCACTTTTTCAGTATTATTTAATCACTTAAAGTGAAGCAGGATGCTTTTTTGAACTCTTTTAGTAATTGCTTAAGCTTTGGAACATGATCGATAATTCTGAGATAATACAGGTTAAAATTTATAAAATTAAGATTTGTATATATTACTCCTAACTGAATCTCTCTGTTGTGATGTTGGGAGTTGGAGGAGATCTTATTGAAACTGATAAGCATGAGAGGTCATTTAGCAAAATGTCAGAAGCTGTTTATCTTGTTATTATTTAGGCAGCCTCTGCCTACTCTGCAAATGCCCAGAGCACCAGGCTACAGGCAGCGCTGGATCATGAAGTTTTCCCTGGTGTCTGAGTACATGTACAGGGAATATTTTTAGTGGAGGAGCATGCATATATACATGAAAGAGACAGAAACTCAGCACAAAATAGGAGTACAGTACATAGAGAGACCTGTGTAGCAGTTGAAAGAAAGCCAAAGAAATGCTTGGACCTGCTTCTTCCTTTAGAGGAAAAGTAACACACATGAGAGAAGTGGCTAGAGACAGTGAGCATGCTGGGTGGCGTTTGGAGTAGAACATGTGATGGAAAGAGTCTTGGAAGTGTAAGGAAACACCCTCTATCTCTTCCTGATCGATCTGTGCAAAGCTGGGGGAAGACAGGATTTTGTGCGCGTTTATTGTAACTGAAGCGGGGTCACATCAAAGAGCTGTCTGATGCCATTGCCAGTTTCACCTCCTCATGCAAACAATGTGAAGCTCCCCAGATACATTAGTTATATCCTGGGGTCAACTGAGCAGTTTTCCAATTTGTATGCATCAAAATCAAATACAAGTGAGGAAAGTGCTGCTCACATTAAGAGCTGTCTACTTCCCTTAGCTATTGGGAAATCTTACTGTAACTCACCATGTTTTGAATTCCATTCTCAAAAACCTACCAGTTTTCCTGCTGCAAAATGAATATTCCTGTTTCCAGTTTTAGGTTCCTTAGCCTCTCTTTTTTTTTCTGATCAACCTACTAAATGTGGTGGGCTTTTTTTCTTATATTTCTTTATGCTTCAGAGCTAATCATTCTTTAAAATAATAATTTATTTTTCCAACCATAAATACACCACAGCACAGAAAATGCTAAGTCATAGAAAATTTGCATATTGCAGCTGGAACTGATATTCGATGCACTAATTAGATCCTTTCTCCAATCTTATGAAAACATAACTGAACCATAAAAAAAACCCCGCTACATTAGCTCAACAAAATGTGTATCAGACTCTTAAAACTCCTTTTTTCCGTTCTGGTCTCCAACAATAAAAGTATAAACCCAACAGAGAGCTTAGTATGGTTAGATAGTGCTATTTATTTGTAGCATGCTTATGGAGGAAGAAACTGAACAAGCCTTTAAAATATTAACTGCAGCAACACTAGACACCCCACTGTCCCAAAACAAGCGTTTAGCAAAGCTGCTTGGGTAAAGGGATAAGGAAGAGAGATAGAGGATGAACTGTCTCCAAATGTGGAGAGACTGATCAACAGAAACCACTCTACTGATTGAAAAATAGGAGAGAAGCATTGTGAGAATAAAAATAAGTAAAAATTGCAGTCATTAAAATAACAATAAGAGAAGAGATGTCAGGGCAGAGGAAGACCGCTTGGGAAATGCAAGGCTTGGTCACAAAGCACTGGTGTAACCCAGCTGAATTTGAAGGTTAGTGTACGGACAGGACTAAACCACAGTAAATGGATGTATTAGCACTCAACGTGGTGACTTTGCAGGGGAAGGCAGGAATTGAGATAAAAAACTGTCACCTGGGAAACACCTGCTTGCCTAGCACCAGATTCAGGAGATACCTGTTCTAATAGAGGTTCTTACTTCTTAGCTTGATTCTGAAGAATATAATGCTTTAGTATTTTTTTTTTTTTAATGATTACTTAGTGTCTATTGGTAGGTCTCCCACAAAAATAAGTAAGAATGCCCTTCCTCCCAGACTTGTAAAACAATTACCCACATTTGGCAGGGAATTAGGGGTTTAGAGAGAGATTAGTAAATGTTTAAAAAACAAAAAACCTGTAGTCTTTCCCCCTAGAAAATATGGTTATAAGCTTCTGTTCAGGTTTTGCATCTAAACAATCAGTCTTGAATTTTCCATTTTGAGATAGAAGAATTAAAGGAGTTAAGTTCTCTTCCTTTCCATGCAGCCACGCAGGAAGGTGCTCTCCTGGGAAGTGAGAAATGTGCAGCTGTGGAGGAAAATTAATCCCAGACTAACATTTCCTGCATACATCTTCTGAGAACTGGGATACTTGGTAAATGAGAGGGGATCAAGACTAATCCTTAGCCTTAACAGTGAAATGGGCTCTTCCCTCTGAAGGCAATGTTGTAGGCTTGCACTTTGAAGAGGGGCTTCATCCTGGGAATCCAGATAGAAGGACCATCCCTCCGAACTGCTGTAGGGCCACTCTGGGTGTTTTCCTGCTGAATGACAGATTGAAACTGTGCCCCTCTCAGTACAATATATGATCTTGTTTCCATTCTGTGGCACCAGCCTGTTTTCTTGATTAGGAATATGAAAAAGGGCTTTGGTGCCAGGCATCCAAGTGTTTGGTGTGGTCTTCTGGACACTTGTGATGCAGGCCACTTCACGGGAAGTGCAAAAGGGTGGCCATGTTCTGTGTATTGTTTTTTCTCCAGCAAGTCATGGGATACCACCAACCATAAAGTAAAATGAGGCCAGATTAATAGATATGCATTAAGCAAATTCATCTTATCCTGATAAAACTTTGCTGTAGAGACACATAGAAAAAAGAAAAAAGAGAGTCATCCAAGAGATTAAAGAAGGAATTGACTCTATGACTCTTGGTTTATGAACTGCCAGCTGTTAATATCAGAGTTGTCTGTAATTGTAGAAGAGTTTTCTATCACTGCTGTTGTAGGGACAACAGATGATGATGTAATTGAAGTGCAAGGACCTGATCCCTGAAGTAAAATATGTTTTGTTTCTGTAAGTGGGACCTAGGATCTGTCTTCATCAATAGTGTTACGCAGATGGTGACACCCTAGGAAAGAAGACCCTTGAACTGTATGTGTCCTAAGGTACCTTTAAACTCACTAAAAACCATCATTACTTACTTTGTGTATCCTACTTCTGTGTTATTGGCTGCCAAGTTCCATTATGGCTAATTGATTTACTATGTACAGATGTAGTGAACTTTTTCATGTCTTTAGACCAGATGTTCCTGAACCAGAGGTCACTTGTGAGACCTCGTGTATCAGTCTGGTTTTTCTGTAGCGGTATAATAAATCAGCTCTGCTGAAGTTCTAGGCATCAGGAAATGGAGTATACTGTTTTAAATGTTGGAGAGAAAGTAAATTTCTGCCAGTTGTCCTGTTTGTTTTGTTTTTCCTGCATACAAACATCAGGACACATGTTCACCTTTAGAGTTGCTCATATGACTTTGTAATGGAAAAAAAGTAAGCTGGAGTCTGTGGCATTGCCACCAGCATCACTTCTGTGTATTGATAGCTCAGGAAATGCAAGTACAGTTTCAGCTTACCTCTTGCACTGGTTTCAGAGGCAGGATGTCCTCAGTCTTGTTGGAACAACCCGATCTTGTGAGCAGAAAGAGAGATTCAGTGTTAGTGCTCCATTTCTAAAGATGCTGATTCTAGACAGACAAAGGAATGGAAAAGCAGTCCATGGAGTGACTGGCTGTGTTTTCAAGTAACGAGGAAAATGTTACTTGCTCCACTTGTTAATGAGATTGTTTAATGAAAATAATTTGATCAAATCTTCAGGCTTTTTGAATTAGGAGTGTGCCTCTGGTGTTAATATTCCTAGATGATCTCAAAACTTGTCATAAATACAAAAGAACTAAGCTCTAATAAAGAGTTGGGAGAAGATAAACTGAGTATGGATTGGCAGTTTCAGAAATGGGAAAATGTAAAGCTCTAAGGTATATTTGCTAGTCGCTTGTGCTGACCATGTCATTTCCGTTCTGGTACTTGCAGAAGTCAGTTGATCCCTTTTCTACATGAGCTCACATTAAAAGCATGTCAACATCAAATGAATTCAAGTTGGATGTTTTATAAACCATATGGTCTAGTTAAATCTGAAAATAAAGGCTTGATGAAGAAATCACTTGGTGAGGGTCTGTACAGGAAGTTATGTGTTAACTATTATACAGGAAATCAGACTAGATAATCAAAATGGTACTTCTGGCCTCAAAATACACAACTCTGTCCAATGAACTTTTTTTTGCCCATGTTTGATGAGGTAACTGGTGGTTCCTTTGAACTCCCTCAAATGAGAATAGTTGTGTTTTAAATCAAATGGGAATCGCTTTTTTTATATATCAAAGAAGAATGACAAAAACAGATTTCTGCATTTAAGAGCAAATAAACACTTATCTCTTTAATTCAAGGACAGGGTTCTTTACATTTTGTGAGCCTGTATTTACAATCCTTTTCTCACTTCCATAAGTGGAATATAGTGCTGTTACATATGACATAAAACTTCTCTCTCTCTTTCTTTCCCTTTTTGTGTGTGTACACTAATAGAGATCAAACAGGATTTAAGGATAAACATGAGTAAATTTTTTAAAAAGATTATGGCATTTTCAGATAAATGCTAGATTGAATACTTAAATGTAGCCATTTATGACATTTTTGTTCACTACCACCAGGCTACTTGTCCAAGATCATAGTCATCATAAGCAAGATTAGAAAACTTCAGTTACCATTTGAGCAATTAATTTTCCTTCTGGGACTGTATCCAGTTAGCCTTAAATGAAGGTCCCCAGCAACTGGCTTGCTTTATGTATACATATAAATCAAATGGAAGCTGGGGTGCTGTGTTTGTGATCTTGCAATGGTAGCTTAATATTTGTGAACAAAAGAAGGAAAAAAAATCAGAAGACAGTAAAGGTAGAACATATCTTAAATATTTTCTTGAACATTTGTCTAAAACAGGATTCTCAGGACATATAAATATCCTTGAAGCATGTTTGATCTTAGTTACTTCACTGTTGCAGATGCTAGCTCTGAGGCAAAATACTGTTCTTCTTTAAAAAGCCATGTCTTTTTTTGAAAATGTAATTTTGCATTTAGTTTAAAGGTATGCATATTAGCTCTGTTTAGAACTTTCAACAGAACCTTGGAGACTGAAACTTATAATTAACTCTTTCTTTTAGCTTTGCTCTAAAAAAATAATAAATTTATAGATTTCAATAAACTTAGCCAAGAGCTAAAGTATAAGCCAGCTGAGAAGTACTGCTGCTGTAGAATTGAGGAGCTCACTGGTCAGCCCAATTTTTTGGGGGTGAATGTAAACTATCTTTTAAAAAAGAATATGGATGACACAAAAATCATTAAATCCACATTCCTTTTATCTAGCTCTTTCCATTTGGGATTAGAGCTCAAAATGCTGTGGAACTACTTCCTAATGAGATTTTTAAATTCTTGTAGGGAACTCTTGTCTGAATTTGCTGGGCTATGACTCTTTTTTTATTTAAAATAATTCTTTAGAAACCTTAAGGATCTTCATTTCCGTTCTAGAAATAATATTCTCAAGTCTGACAGTAAAATGGAACATTGATTTTATCTGTGGTTGCAAAGTAAAAAGTTTTAGCAACAATCAAAATGTAATACCATGTAATTTCAAATTTCATTAGACTGAAACGTGTGTAATATCAAGCATAAGTCTTACTCTTAAAGGTGTCATGTGCTGATATCAAGTTAAACAGTGTTGTTGCCAGTGAAGTTAGAATTGACAGTAACCTTTCTGTTTGTTGTGTCGATTTGCTGTTACTTGTAAAATATTTGCAAACGTAGTGATCTGACATACTAACGGTTCAAAGGGTTCAAAATTTGTGTTCAACTGTTTACTAAATTTAACATGTGTGTCTCAGTATTGGACATCCTGCAGTACTTCCAGAATTGCTGTACTTGCTTTAAACTTGTGGCTATGCCTACCTGTTGTCCTTTTCATTCTTGCTGTTACCCAGGAGCAATTGCTGCGTGTCCATGATGCCCCACTGAGGGAGGAATACCTAATGATGGAAAATCCCACCAAACCTTGGGGAGCTGCAGCCTCAGGTGTCTGGTTGGAGAGTGAGCAGGCTTTGATGGAAGCCCAAAGAGGCTGGAAGGAGGCTGAGTATGGCTGGGGTGCTTCGTGCATCAAATGTTTCGCTAAACCTCCGCATACTTAAAGTTTATTTTCTTGCTGCAGCTGAAAACATAGCCCTATAGATGGATAAATTATGGAGAAAATTTTTAATACGTATTCTCACAAACTGAGACTTTCCTTACTTTGCCATGCTGGTTCTATTTTTTTTCTGTGCTTTTTTTTTATGTTGTTTTGTGTGTGTGTGGTTTTTTTGTTGTTGGGATTTTTTGTGGGGTTTTTTTGTTATTGTTTTGGGTTTTTTTAAATGTATGAACCAACATAGTAGAATAATTATGCTGTGCTGGTGTATTGGGTGCAGGTGCCCAGGTGCTGGTGCTGAGGGGCTGTGAGGGGCGGCTGGGGCTGACCCGTGCCAGACACCGCCGGTTCCAGCTGGTTCCAGCAGACCCACCACAGGGCTCAGCTCAGCCCTTCAGCTGACCTGATGGCGCCTCAGGGAAAGCACGTTTAAGAAAGGACAAAAAATGCCAGACAGGAGATGAAAAAAAAAAAAAGGTAAGAAATAACTGAGGGAATCCTGAGACTTATGAAGAAGGAGGGAGAGGAGGAGGAGGAGGTGCTCCAGGGTCCTGAGCAGAGAGTCCTCTCCAGCCTCTGTCTTCAGGACATTTTTACTCTTGGCAATTCAGTTAGAAAATGAATTATGAAGGAATTTACACAGAGCGAAATTAGTAAACATGTTTATACAATGTATTCTTATGGAAGTTTATATTTGTAAATTTCAAATAGGCTACACTACCTAAGTCCTTTACACTTCAGTAAGTCCATATCTTTAGAGATCAAATCGAGGTTGTATACTTAACATGAGTATGGTGAATTTTTCAGGTTGATAAATAATGGGGAGGTGATTTTTTTTTTTCATTGCCTTTCCAAAATTTGTCTTGCGATGGAGAGTAATAATGTATCAGGTTTTACAAGTCCTTTGCATGTTTCATCTGTCCCCTTTCTCCTGTTAGTTAATGGCACAGTTTATTTAGATAATAAAAGGAAAGCTCACTCCCAGCAGACTAGGTAGGTAAGAAAAATACTCTTCTGTGGTTATGGTATCTGCATTCATGATTCTGCAGATGTTGACAATGAGGTGAGGAGAGGGTATTTGCTCATCTGCCACATGGTAACTGACACTCACTCTCCTTCCATAGCTCCTTTAGGTGGTGATGGATTCACATGTCCTCAGACCTGATGATGTTCTATCCCAGAGGTGGCTTTCCCAGATCTCCTAAGTAGCACCTGTGTTTATGAAAAAGGATACGGTTCTTCAGAATTTTGTGCATGGATTTGATGGACTCACAAACCTTTTGCCATAGACAGGTATTGTCAACTTCTCTTTGGGTTGCCTCTAAAAAATCTTAAGTGGTGCAATCAAGGGCAATTACTGCATCATTTGCTTGTGTTTATAGCATATTAGAGCTTTCTGGGCTTAAGCACTGCAATCCTTCCTGATTGCTACCAAATAATACTTTGCAGACTCGTAAATCAAAACTGTGGCTGATTTTCAGCACCATGATTGTCATGTTTTTGAAACTTAGCTAATTAAAACTTTATGAGCATGCAATTAAAAAGCAGAGAACAGTTTCCCTGCATTGCAAATGAAAGTAAGCCATAGTAGTCTCAGCAAAAATGAGCCTCCCTTGTATTTGCTTTTCTAAAAAAAAAAAAAAAAAAAAAGACTTTTGGTGGTTTCAGGCTTTCCAAACCATTTACCATATTTGTCTTTGAAACTCTCTTTTCTGGGTGACTTAACAGCATGAATTTAAATCGCACTACTTGACTATGCTGCAACTTCAGGTGCAACCTTTGTCACTGACCTTTTGCGCTTAGCAAAAATAAGTGTTTCATGTAGAAAACTTAGTGTTCTGAAGTATAAAACACTGTTAAAAAAAGATTTCTGGGATCAAATACATGACCAAACATTACTCAGATCTGTAAAGTCATGGTTGCTGGAAATCTACATTGAAATCCAAAATAAGTAGTAGTAAAGATAAAGGGAACAGAATTGGTAAGATCTGTTAACTTTTAGAACATATCCCTCTGGTGGGTTTCTGTAAACAATAGAAGTTGTTTCAGCTTCCTATTGAGGCTATTAAACTGAGCTTATATTGTGGGTCACTTGATAAACCCTACAAAGCATGATTGCTTTGGTTTAAATTTCAAATGTGTAAAATACCAACACTTAGTAATTTTTAGTGGTGACAAGTAATTGAATTTACTTTAATTTTGGGCTACCATTTAGAAGATGTACAAAACTCCAAACAAAACATTAACTCACTCTGAAGTGTTCCATCCAGCCTTAATAAAGTCATCAATGTAATGCCTAGAAAAATGAATTTCTATTAAGCAGAATATTTCCTCTTTTAAAGCAGTCTCCACTTAAGCAATCATATTTCTGAATGTAGAATTACGAGTCAGAAGAAAAAAAGAAGACATGTTGAAGATGGTCTGGAATGTGCAGGATATAGAACATCTTGTATGTACTAGTCCCATCACTCTGCACTTTCTGTTTTTTCTTTGCCTCACTGTCAAACAACTTGCATTTTTCTTTATTTTCTCAGTGATTTTCCGGGAAGTCTTGCTAGTGTAAATGCTCAAGGGATACATAAAAACTATATAAATACAGAAGGACTATAGGGTGTGGCTTAGCAGAAAAGCATGATTCCATGGATGGGTCACTGAATTAAGGCTTTCTGGGCTTTCTTCTCAGTCTTACTACTGTCTTTTTGAGTGCCTGTCCTCATCTTGCCTGACCTCTAGTTTCTTGGACACCGCTTATCAATTGAGCTGGCAACCACTTTGAGGTTCATATGGACACTAATTTTTCCTGTGGTAGGCACTGAACAGAGAGAAGAGCTTGTGACTCTAAGCCTCGTCTCACAGACTTGTTTAATTCTCACCCTAATGGGAACCCCTGTGTATAGTGGAACCTCTATTCCTGTCACAAAACAAATAGGGTAAAACGAATTTAAATTTTTATGACTTCTCCAGCTGAATAATTAGGTTGATGTAAGGCAGGAAGTACGTCTACAGAAAGATATAAATTTGCTCACAAAGAAATGGAAAGTATATCAGAGCAGAAGGCATACTTTGACATTTATTAACATGCAAATTAAAGATCTCATTGCACAGAAAGGGTAGTGCCAGAATGCCTAGTGGCAATTTCCCAGTATATGTTATGGGATAGCAGTGCTAATTATATGTTCAGTCGGTGAGAACCAACCAGTCTGGAACTAAGCAGATGATAGTTCCTTGGGAAATGTTTGTGTGTTACTACAAAGCGCATTGTCCTAGGTATGCCCTTTGGTAGGTATTAAAATACAAGCTTAATTTCCCAATTTCTCTGTGATTGACTTTGCATATTTAACATCTATATTTTATTGTAATTTCAGAGTTATTTAACAAATTAGGGAAGGAAGAAAGGGTAAAGAAAAAAGACTATGCACTCCCTACGTACGTCACTGGCAGGTTTTAAACTTTAGGTTACTGTGTTACCTTGAGCATCACAGCAATAAAATGCTAACGGATTGGTGGTTTTTGTTTAAGTGTACCTGCCACTAGAGGGGAATGGAAGCACATGTTTTGCCCCTGGGTTTCACAGCTGTTTGCTTAATAGAAAAGTCATGTCCTGGTTACACAGTCTTGGGTCTTAGAAGAGCCTGTTCTCTCACAGTTCTGTCTTTTCCTTCTCTTTCCAGTCTTTCTTCCAAGCTTTTGTCTCCATATCTGTCTCAGAGTCTCTTCCATTTGTCTGTTGCTCCTTACCACAACTTGTCTTCTTGTGTGTCATGTGTGATATCCTTCCTTTTTTGTCAACTCTCATTTCATTTCTGCCATTCTGTCCCCAAAGCCTGGCCTGACCTCCAAAAGTCATTATTTTCCTTTTCCGTCCATTCCTTGCCATCTAAATCAGGCCACTTTCTCCTGTGCTTCTTGCAGATAAGCACATGGAAATGAGACCACAGAGATTTTTTTTTTCTCTGATTTTTATTCAGATATGTGATACTGTAGGATCCTCTGGGAAGCTGGAAAAGCATCAGTGGAGAAAGATGTTGGTGAGTCCCTGCAGTCCCAGAGTGGAAAGTTCCCCAACTGCAATCCAGTTGATGTGAGCAGTGTGGGGCTAGAGCACAGCTCAGTGCAGTGACCATCTCTGGAGAACTGAATTACCAAAGTCTTTCATATCTATACTGAGTATAGATAGGATATATGTAATTCTGTAGAAGCTGAGTGGGTTTTGAACAGTACGGGGGAAAATATGCCTCTAATCTGAGAGGAACATTGGAGAGGTCCTAGAGCTTTTTAGTAAAACAGTAATAACAATGTAATTAACTCGACTGAAATACATCTTCTCAAGGGGCCTTTTCATACCACCTAAATTTAGGCACCTAATTTAAGGATCTAGGTTTGCCCAGTTGCTGCAGGTTTTTTGTAGACAGTGATGAAGAATAGATTCCCAGTGGATGTTTCAGATGATCTATGGTAGATTTCTTCTCAGGATAGTCTCTGGTATAGTATGTCTTTTGGTGCTTAGTGTATATGGAGCTTAGCATGATCAGCCTTCTCATACAGGAACTTAAATTAGAGGTCTAAAGTGGAGAGCTATGAAAAAAGTATAACTTTGTTCAGGGCAATAGATGTATGATTAAAAAAAAGGAAACTAAAAGGAAACTAAAATGAACTCTGTCCTGTATTTCATCATGAGGCAGATAAAAGTCCAGAAACTTCAGCTCCGTCCCTTATGTTTGCTAAACTGATAAGCAAAACCTCAATTTATGTAGTCATGTAAATAAGAGCATTTTCACAACAGAATATATGCTGTTCCCTGGCTGTGGGAAAGAAGCTGCTGGACAATTAATGAAGACAAGTAAGAAAGATTGAAAAGGCATTTGTTAAAGTTTCCTCTGAATTGTGAAGGTTAGCTTTTGTTAAGACAGAAGCCACATTAAAAAGAGAGTGGCAATATCAGCAGTTATTAATCACTTAATCCAGGAGTTGTGCCACTATTTATAAATATTAAAATTAGTTTTCAGGGCACACCTGCCAGGCTGAGATTACCATCTGGTCAAATGACACAAATTTAGAAGCTGAAACAAGCTTTTTGGTGTGTATGTGTTTAATGATTAATAAGTTAGTGATAGCGAGGTGTGTGTTACACTGAGCATATGCCAGAAAGCCCAGGGAAATCAATATTACAATCCATCCATTCATTTCATCCATAGAATTTGCTGGCAACAATGCAGTGAGGGATGAGGAATGAAAGGCTTTTATAATGACTATCTGTAAAAAGCATTCATTACCTCAATCGTGTGTAAACAGACCTGTATTTTTCATAATTTTTCTCAACCAAAGTGATTGATGTAAAACCACTTGATCCCAATTAAGAATAATGAGAAGGAAGAGAGCAATATTCTTCTGTGGCTGACATGGTCTACTTTGCTTTATCATAAAAATAGGCTATTCGAGAAAAAAAAAGTACTACTCTAGATAAACCTTAGACATTCTCACATCATGCCTATAAAATAGCTACACTGAAGTTGAGAAGAATGAATTTTTACTGAGATCCCAAGTGAAATGAATGGAAAGAAAATAAAAATGCTTTTCTGCAATTACGGTGGTGCAAAATACTGCTTAGAGGTTAAAATAAAAAATACTTTAAATGTCTGAATTGTGTAAACACCTTGAAAAAAAAGGTAACAAGTGTTTTAAGTTAATTAGAACTATCTTATAAAGTGGTCACTGAAGTAAGACAAACGGTTATTTTTTTTCATGATTGTTTTCTGTTTAACAGATTAGACTATAAAGAAGGATGAATTCTGCGTACATTTGTGTCCATAAAAGGATAGGTAACACACGTTCATTAGAAATTACCTTCTGCTCTGTCCTACTTCTTTATGTTTGCAGTGCTGACATGAAGTGCAGGATTTTATAACCTAACACTAGTGAGAAAGGCCTTGGGTATAAATTGAAGTTTAAGACATATTGTATAAGCCTTAATAGATGGATAATGATTAAAGCAACTTAAATAAGGTGACAGATTAAACAGTTACATATACTTGTGTCTGCGAAAAATTCCATTTTGCTTACCCTCAGAGGTGTGTAATGCTTTTAGGTACCAACGCTTTCTATGAGAGTCCCAGGAGTATCTCTCTCTCTTTTCCTAGATGTGCTTGCAGCCGCCAAAGTTGAAGGCAGCTGCCTCTAATTCCTGCTTAAGTAGTACAGGAATCTCAGCATACAGCTTTGGTACTTCACACACCTTTTCTGCAGGATTTCATCTGGCAGGCATACACAGAGCATGACTAAAGTTCACACAATGACGGTTTATATTTTGGCATTTTGGAACAGTCACATGGAAGGAGAAGACCTGTGTTAGAGTTCCAAGCTGAAATCTGATCTCTCCCCTTCTAGGAAAGTGCTATAACCATTAGGTTACATATGTTCTAAGGTTACACTCAGATTCTTCTACTTAAAAAAAAAAAAAGAATGTGCAGTGAACAGCACTGTGAATTTACAGTACCTTTGCTACTCCCTGTGAGCTCCCCACACGGGAATTAATTTACACATTTCCATTTCAATAAGGTGCCTTTTACAAAGGCCTGTCTACTGCATGCTCTGGTTATATGCTTACAGCCTTTGCGAGCATCTGATCTTGAGCCATAACTTACTGACCAACATATTAAACTTTGCATCTATTTCCAACCCCCCCTGGAGCTAGAGGAAAGGCAGCTAACACTGGTGCACTTGGGATTCTTCTGCCGTTCAGGTTAGACAGTAGGTACATGAAAGAATTGCAGACATGCAGAAGCGCAGGCATGGAGGTTGGTAATTAAGTGGAAGAGAGGTAACAGCTTGTAAAGCTGCCTTGTTGGTCTGTCACCTGCGGTTTAAGCAAACCAGTTATTCTGACTTCACACAGAAAAGGACGAGGAGTTTGCTGAGAGACCATTTAAAAGCCAGTTCTGTACAATGGAGGTGGTTAACAGTGTGAGCTCTTCTACTTACTTACATGGCAGAGTCAAGTAGGATAATTTAAGCATGTTGAAATTTAATATTTGAATCTTGTGGAATTATTTTATTTTCCCTGAGAGAAACTGGAAAAAATCAACATATTACCATGATATAGCCAAAATGGCAATTTCAACACACAAAAAAAAAAAAAAATCTGATCATGTTGGGCAAAATCTAGGGCTTAGTAATTTTTCAAGTTGTTCATTTATTTATGTATATAAAGTATAAGAGCCATCTGTTTAGCATTCAGTCTTCTAATACATTTTTACTTTAAGGAGTGCTTACTGTGAGAAATTGAAGTGTTTTGGTTTCCTCCTGTCTAATCAGTATACTTTCAGTGAAACTTCTAAGAATGTTGGCACCTTCTAGAGCAGGTAGGTGGCAATCTACTTTTCACAGAGTGTATAAACGCTCTAACACAGATGAAATCAACATTCTGCTATTGTAATGAAGGTATAGAATATAACTGTATTATGGTGTGCAGTTTTGGGACCATCACCATACAGCGGTTTTTAATTTTCCTCAGCTAGTTCACTCACCTGTTGTTCAGCCAGTCACTTTTTTTACAGTCTCTTGCCTTCCTTTGCTTTTCTCATACATTTACATATTTCTTATAGATGCATCTGAAGGATAACAGTCTTCATGAATGCACTGTGTCCTACTCATCTCAGTTATAGCTCAACATAATTCAAAGCATTTAAGACTGCAATACTTAATGCAGAAACTATGAATGTCTTCCCTTTTTACTAAGATCTGAACACATTTTCTCCATTATGATATGGCAGAAAACCCTGGTGACCTCTGCTATGTATTCAACAAGGCTAAGGGGCCTAATATCTGCTTAAGACTCATTTTTAGTGCTAGAACTAGGAACTGTTCAGAGGTGATGGTTCCTACAGGGAAAGAACCAGCTCAGATGGTGGGTAATATCCAAGGTTGTGTTTGGCAGATCAGACCGGAAAGGCAGTAGCATTCCCTTGGTGCTTGGTGACAGTCAAAGACAAATGGTGAGTCTGTTAGACCTTATGCTTGGGGCCAGCACTCGGAAAGAGTCCAGAAATGAGCTGGTGGCCTGTAGGGTTTGGCAGAAGGTACAGAGACCTCTGAGTATTCATATGGAAAGGGCCCCTACTGAGGAGCTGTCCTCATCTGCTTGGACCGAAGGATTTGGATATCTCCCAGTCTGGGTTACAGAGGAGTGGAAAGAAGTCCTGGGTCTGTTTTACCTCATGCTCCCTGGAAAATGCGTGGTTAAGTAAGAACTGTGGCCTTCTGTTCAAATTCAACTGTTTCAGTGCCTGTGTCATCCTTTCTTCTATTGTCAGAATCAATGTGGGATGTGATGATTTAGGAAATGGCAGCAAATACTGTGGTTAAAATGTTTCTAGACTTCAGTATAGACTCTGCAACAGATCATAAATGTCATGATCACGTATCAAGTATTCAAAAATAGCAGATTATTTTAAGAAATAGTATCAGATCTTGTATTTGGAGATCAGTGCTTGCCCAGAAGAAAAAAACCACACTTATGGCTGACCCTCCAAAGTGTCATATGTAAATGTCATATGAATAATGTTCTCTGCATGGATAATCTCAAGAATTACTCCTCCATTGTAATTTGCTGCTACACGGTAATGCCAAAATTTGTTTAAACTGGGACTATTTTCGCAGTGACGCTGAGTTAGTGCATAGCTCTGTATTGCTGCAGCTGGCTCCCAACATCTCCGTGCCTTGACATCCCCCAGAATGGGAGATCTCCAGAGACCTTGGGCAATCCTCCTTCCCTGGAGAGTACAAGGCCAGGGAGGAGGCAGGGCCCAGCAGTGTCATAGAATCATAGAATGATTTGGGTTGGAAGGGACCCTTAAATGTCATCTAGTCCAACTCCCCTGCAATCACCAGGGACATCTTCAACTAGATGAGGTTGCTGAGAGCCCCATCCAACCTGACTTTGAATATTTCCAGGGATGGGGCATTTACCATCTCTCTGGCAGCCTCTTCCAGCATCTCACGATTTGTATGCTGCCCTGCACAAGCTCCATCACCACGGCACAGGTGGGAAAGCTCACCTCTGCTACAATAGGCACTGTAACACCCTGTCAGCTTTGAGGGCAACAGAAGTTGGCAAACACTTGGCACCTTGCAGGGCATGAGTATTCATCACCCTGAGGTAATCGAGTACGTAAAAGCTCCCTTCCTAATTCTTGGAAGTTTGGCCTAAATATTTTAGTAGTGGGGAGTGCGTGCACAGAAAGTCTGAACAGACTGGTAGCACTGTGCTCTGTGTTACTGTGTTACTGGTCTGCACCTTTCGTGGTGGTGTTGCACCCATCTGCACCCGTGGTTCCCGTCAGTGGGAATTCTGCAAATCTAGTGGACGTGGCCAACAAAGACGAATTAAAGGAGAGGAGAATTTTGCCCACAGCTATGGAAGAAGAGAGTTACATCTTGTTGTTTTAGCTCTGCGGGAAGCCACAGTGGTACATACGGCATGTTAATGCTGGGGTGTTTTATTGTATCACTCTCTCATGCTGTGTTCATTTGTAGGGACAACATGACTTCCATAATATTTATTTTAGGGTCATTTTATTACTTTAATAACGCAGATTTAGATTATAATTAAAGCCTGTATGATTTGTTTTAATAGCTTGCAGCTTTGTTCAGCATATGTTTTGAAATTATGAAACTACTTCAATAGACAATGAATTCATTTGTCCCTTTTACTTATTAAAATGCATGTGTAGTTCATCAGGTTTATTCTTTGTGAATTTTATGAGCGTGGAATTAAATAATAAAGTCACATGCAGAAACATGCCAAATTTGGAACTTGATTGATTATGACTGCCCTTGTGAAAGAAAGAACTGAAAAAACAAGTGATCGTAATTGTGTTTAATATTAGAATAATAACATTTTGCATATTTAACCACATTTTAGGAATTATTCCACTACGGAGGCATGTGGCATTGTTAAAATAAATTGCTGACCAGAATAAATTTATATGCTATTATGGATTTAATACTTTTTTCTTAATAGTACTATATATGAAATTCTTCCCTTTAAAACTGCACCTTTCAATTAAATTTGGTTATTCCTTTTACCATTGTTTTCTCAGTGACATTCTCTGTCTTGTAGCATAATCCTTACTATCCTTTAGCACACTTTACACAAAGGAACAGTTTTGCTTCTCTTCCATTAATTTTCTGACAATGAGCTTATGTTGTCCGCATCATCTGCCACAAAGATTATTTTCACTTCCAGTTCCTTTAAACTGTTTCTCTTGTAACAGGACCCAGACCCATGAGGTGTTGGAATATTTCTGATGAGGAATCTGGTGCCTTCAACATTATGTTACTGCAGAGTGTACTCCTAAGCAGCTGAAACAATATTTGGTGAGGATTTAATAGACTTTATTGTGACACCTAAATATCATACACTAAGCCAAAGCCCCCTTAATCAATTTGTTTTCCATCTATATATTACAGGGAAGAGAACTGGAAAAGCATTGTACTAACAGGTTTTTTATTTCCTCTCCTTCTCTATCCCTCTTTCCCATGTTGTAGGGTTCTTTTTGTTTGGTTGCTTGGTTTTGGTTTTGTTCGCATTTTTTTTACATTAGAGGAACAATGAGGGAATCCTGTCTTATTCCTGTTTTGGTTTAGTAGTGATCTTCTGTATCCCAACATGAACAGCCTCACTAGTAGGCACTAGCTACTTTTCTTGCTCTGGAAAATCTTACATATCAAAATGTGTAATGAGACAAAGAGGTAATTACCATCTTCTCCAAAACTGAGAGCATAGATATTTGGAAGCTATATCTGCTTATTGGTTGAAAGTCCTAGATCAAATGATCTTGAATTTTGGCAGTGGTAAAATCAGAATCCAGGTTGGAGTCTTATGCAGTTGGTGCTTTTTACCTGTTGCTTACACTGTCCCGTAAATTACTCTTTTCTATTACTAGGAAGCTAGAAGACTTTCTATGGCATATCTTTTTCATGTCATGGTTGACAAATGGAGAAATTTGTTAATGCATTTGAATGGGGCAGAAAAAAAGGAAGTATGATTAACATACAGTTTAAACCTTCAAATGTTTTACTGCAGTCTTGTGAGAATAATTGGGTTATCCCTGTACAAACACACAAATGTATTCTTCAACTTATTCTCATAAAGGTCTTAAAAATACTGCCCTTGTTTGCCAGCCCATGCATGTGCTGTTGTAACAAGAGGCATCAGCTCTGAAGCACCTTAAATAAGGTTTAAAGTTAATACATTTAATACTTCTCTGAGTCAGGGCCTAAGCTGTTACTGCTCAGAGATATTCAGTGCTGTTCCTCTATATAGCTATTTAAATAGCTTAAGAGTTGGAGGGAAAAATAAGCTTATGTGGTATAAACAATCAGAGAAAATAGTGAGGAGATGAAGTGTTTCATGGTTGGTGACCATGAATTTGGAGCCCACCACAGAAGTCTGGCAATAGAAGTCTTCAGTGGAGGAACTTCTATGCTCCCTGGGAAGTGTGGGATTCGGTACGATTGTTGGTATGGTAAAAATTAAATATTCTCCTCCATTTAAGATGGATTAGAAATAGGTTATAAGAAGTATTTTATGACATGGTTGTCTGTCATAATAAGCAACTGGATTTGGTAGTCCACAGGCTTTTCCTATTTCTGTTTCTAGGGAGGAAATATGTTGCAGAGCCAACCATCCTGCTTCCCCGTGCTACTCTTCACTAGGTTTGACTTGAACAAAAAGAAGTTAAAAGGAGCCTTTATTTGTTCCACCATGGGATTTTGGGAAGGTAAATGGCTACTGCTGAGGCATTTGGTTTTGAGGAAAAGGCTTATTTTGAAGGCAGTCTTTTCAAAAATCTGAGTTGGAGCCTGAGCTTCTGGCTTGGACACATCTCAGGTCTGATTGTGTCACCGTTTCACCATCTAGAGGTATCTGAATGATATAAAATAAACCTGTGGAACTGGTTGTATTTTTTTTCCCTTATTTTTTTTTTCCCCTGGATGCAAGAGTGGGGAACCGGTTTGAGCCACTGGCTATCAGTCAGAATGGTTACTGTGCTAATGAAAATTTGGAACACTATTACAAACTGGAGTGCTTGGCAGAAGCAGGAATTTCTCTGTGCTGTTTATGAGCTATATAAAAAGGTCAGTGTTACTTTGTAGATTTTTAGCCTTAGCAGTATTTTCTTTTTTTTCTTTTTTTATGATTGACTTTTTCTTGTTTTCTAACAGCCATGATTTTTTTTTTTCTGGATATGGAATGTGGCTTTTTTGATTGCCTGGTGTGTTGTTGGAAAATATATTGTGTTTCTAAATTCCAGACACATTTTGACTGTATTATTAAGAAAACATTGCTCCTGGAATAATAAATGGTGGGGTTATTTTAAGCAGTTGTCTTACATTTTCTAAATCTGCAAGAGAAAGAATTAGAAAATAAAAGAATGCTCAAGGGTGGGTTTCTTTTGTTTTAATGGGCAGGTCATCAGTTGGCCTGTTGTCAAAACTCCATTCAGTGTAATGGACCTACATGACTTTCCAGAAGTTGTTGATTTGGACAACAACCTCATAAATATTTCAGAATCCTTGACTTTTTATCTGGCACTGCCAACATAACCAATTACAGGATCGTTTTTGTGATGCTGACCTGCCCCTCTATAAGTAAAGGGAAAAAATGATTTTTTTTAGGCCACTGGACAATGGCGTTGGCCAGTATGAGCCAGTGAAGGAGGACAGTGAAGGAAGATGTTAGATGTGCTAGAAATAGACTGAGCCCTGTATCAAATATAGGTAGTTTGTTCCTCAATTGAAGTACAGATCTGAAGTGCAGAATTCATTTGCAGAGGGTGACATCTCCCATTTAAAAAAGTTGAAGTCTTAGAGTTTGGACTCAGTTTTTTTCTTTATCTTCTTAGTGATTATTTACAAGGGGAAAAAATTACTCCTGAGGTACCTTTTTGTTCTACCAGGCACTTAGATTTTGGGAGACATTGATACGTTCTGAAATACAGAGCCATATGTACACTGGCAAGTATAGACAAAGAGCTGCAAAGTGTTGGCGGTTTCATAAGATTTCATTCTTTTCTGTTCTGATCCCCCAAAGAAATCTACCTACTCTCCTTTTCCTAGCAACATTTTTTTCTAGGTACAGAACTGGATGTTAGGAGCACAAACCTGTTGATTTAAACGACATGTTATTATTTTAATAGTTGAGTGACCGTGCTCCCCCTGTGTGGCCTACAGTACATAGGTATAACACGGTAATAGCAGCTGTGAAAACAGTCTGCCTTCCCTATGTTTAGATACCTATCTGTGGCCAGGGAGCAACAGAGGAAGTCAAAACTCCAAGAATATAATGAGGGTAGAGAATGTACAGTCGGCACATTTCTTCCAAATCTTGCTAAGGAAAGCAGTTTGAAGACTTGTCCTTTTGTCTTGCCAGACTCACCAATCTGAACTTTCTCAGACAGATTATGTGTGCTTAATCTCATTCTTTCAAAGGCAGGCCCCTCCAGTGCTGTGGGAACGTGGCTAAGGATTTAAAATCTTCCTCCCACAGAGGCTGGTGAGGTTTAGCCCATACAGAGGCATAGGCAGCAGAGTTAAATATGAAGAATACTGCTGGTTCCTCAAGAAATATATTGAGTTCTAATGTGAAATAGCTCCTGAATGTCAGTGCAGAGAACTGTTTTCAGACTTGGATTAGGAGGTGGGCTGAAGTTGTACACCCGATTGAGAGAAAATAGGAGATTTAGTAGAATGTTATCAAGATAATCAGGATATGAAAAAAAATTAAGTGTAGATTCTTTTTACAGTGATAATGTACCCTTTCCAGAGCAAGTGTTTCTGGAAAAAGTTTTTCCTTTTGTTTTCCCCCAAAGGTGTATTTTTAGCTTTCTGAGACAAGTGATCAGCCTGGAAAAACCAAAAAAGACTGAGCATAACTTTGACAACCAAGCATACAGATGTGTTTGAAAGGGAATCCCTTATTTCTTCCAATATTTTGCTGCCTTTTGGAAATCGGACACTGGAGAAATGCCTTAAAATCGTCCTTCAGTCTTGAGACTGAGCTATGTGGCACAGGCATCCTGGTGGGATTTCCGTCGTCTGATACAGATGTTAAATAAGGTATCAGTAGAGTGTGCAGCCACTCCTTTAGAGAGAAGCTGTTGTCAGTACCTGCCTGGAGATGAATGAACAGATCATCCAGACATTTCGGCACCTGTCATCCCGTGGGACTATTACAACATGTTTGCATTTACCGTTCTAACCAATTTGAAAGTAGCTATTGCTGTTCTCCAATTCACAGCCCTGATTTATTGCTAGGGGAAGTTATGTATTCTCTTTTCATTTATTTTGTTTACTTAATGACATTAGAAGTAGTAGCAAGGCCTATAAAAAACGAAGCAAAAGCTTAGATAAACACCACAGCAGGCTGGTGAACTGCTTTAGGGACCAAATTTTCCTCCATAAATTTAAAGTGGCTACTCAGACTGCAGAATTCTGTTATGTTTTATAGTACTTTTTCTCTCTAGCTACAGATGCCTTTCAAATCACTGTCACCTGTGCAGTTGGACCAGATGATTATTGTAGATCCCTTCCAACTGAACTACTTGATCTTCTGTCCCAGGTGGTGCTTCTTTTGACTCTATTTTGTTGCTATGTTATGGGCTTAATTGTCAGTCACTTTAGTCTTTCCATTATCTTACTGTAATAGTGTCTTAAAACTCTAACTGGGGTAAAGCCCTTCTGTGGTAAAGAGAAAAATAGAGGAGGAGCCAATGATCAATTGGAGCAGACAAAATAAACTGGAAGTTAATTGGATTGCACAGGTCAGAGGAGAACCTTTATGAAATTGTATTTCTTCCAGTCCTACCTACTGGCATCTTCATCTACTCATTTGTCTTACCACCTTCTACCTTGCTACTCTGTTAATGTTGTATTTCTTCAATAGTTGAAGTAGTTTTGCAACTTCCCTGTGTTTTAAGATTGTGCATTACTAAACAGCTTCTTAATCACTCTGTTATCTTTTAGTATAATTCCAAATTCTCATTGCAAGTTTATAGTTTGCTAATTATCATGTCAGGTCAAAAGAGACCTGAAGAGAGAAATATCTTATGACTATGTCAGCCAGAGAACAAATAACAAAAAGCTTTTCTGTGTTACACTGCTGATGAATTGACATTTTCAGCTGTAGGGATTGGTTTCTTACCAGGCCAATTTCACTGTATTTTTTGGTGCATATTCACTGATTTTTAGAGTCTAGGTACTACTACTTTGGAGTAACTGTTTTTCATGTCCTTATCACCACGAGATGATGTGGAGGTACTTTAAAGGTGGCTACGTGATAGGCAAATAATCTGATGGTATTTGCTTTGTGCAGTAGAAGTTATAGCAGCACAATTTCTTGGAGAACACGAAGTAACTGCAGAATGACCTCAGTGTTTAATTAGTAATCTGAACTGGTACTTGGAGGGGTAACACACCACAGAAAGGATCATCTTTGCCTAAAATGGAAGGGTATCTGCACCATTCTAGAAAAGATTCAAGGGAATGAAGCTATTATTTTGTCACTGGGTCTTGAAATCAGACTGTTTAGGGGTATGGATTGCCTGAGTTGTTAGCTGGATAAACTGTGATTTTTGTTTTTTTCCCCATATAGCAGAAAAGGCTGCTGCAGTTGTTTGGAACACAGAGATCTGCAAAGGTTTGCAAGATTTACATTCTTTTTCCTCTCTTCAACTTCCTCCCGATGTCTACCCTGTTCTTGTCCTTGTACACTACCATGAAAACTGTGATGTTCGCACATAGCGTAACACGTATATAGCACTTCACACACACTTTCAGCAGATGAAGCAATCAGCAACATCTTTACTCCCTGCAACCATGCTAGCCAAGGCTCCGTTTGGCTCACTGTGTCCAAGTCAGTATTCCCTCATCCCCTTGGTATTCATGTTTTAAAAACACAGAAGCTGATTTTAGAAACACTAAAGCCAAGGAGAACTGCAAGAGCACCGCACCTCTGGGAATCCAGCCCACATCCCTTTTGTTTTGAGTGTAGGATGGATCCTAAATGAGAAACCTTTTGTATTTTGGAAACTAAGAAGGAGCTGAAGCAAATTTCTTCATACTTGGCAAAAACAGAATTGCTCTTGATGGAGACCAAGCATGGAAACTTCTAGTTTGAGAGGATTATTTTTGTCAAAGTTATGACAAGTCTGAACATAGAGTTTTGCATCAAAATCCCTCTCATTTTACTGTCTGCAGTGACAGTAGAATGCATTTATGCAAAAAATAAAATATGAGAAGCCAGATTTATATTCACCAAACAATTACTAGTAAGCAAAACCCAAAACCAGATCAGCATAATGATGTTTTTGTCAAGCATAACAATTTTGGTTTGGCCCAAATACACAGATATAGATTTGGACTTTCTGTCACAAGTTGCCAAACATTTGTTTTCATTTAGATCTGTGTATTTGTGTGTGTGCATATTGACAAGGGGGATTTGACTCCAAGAAGAACAGAGATATGATCCAAATCCCAACACAAATCCTTCCATTGACTTCACTGGGAGTTGGATCAGCACCTTAGTGAGAATATTCAAAAGCGAGTGTCCAGAGTTGAGCTATTAGTTCTTCATCCAGCTCTCATTGAAATCAATTAAGTCTTTCCATTAACTCCAATCGCTCTTGGATCTAGCTTTAAAACACAAATTTTGTATAATGGGACATATGGAGGCTATTCTATTAAGTGTATTTTAAACAGACGAGAGCACGAGAATTTAAGGACAGAGGGCTGAAAGCCAGTATTAACTGAACACAAACTATCAGAGGCTAGAAAATGCAGAATTAGTAACTTTAAAAAAGACCTGATTGTTGAAATAAATCAGAAGTCTTCATTCTCTTGAAGCCATTTTTAGGGTTTAAAGAGGATTGAACTGTGGCTGGCTCTTTGTTGGTTCTAGTTCAGAAAAGCAGCCCCATTCAGACAGCAGTTAAGCAATGCAACTTAAGCGTGTGCGTAACTCGTTTCTTAAGGAGGGGTGGAATTAAACACATGCTTTAGTGATTTCCTGACCTGGGGCTTTTATTTTCCTTCTGTGAATATTAGTGAAAGTACCTTTTTGTTCATCAGAATACTCATGAAAAGCACATTTTGAGCCCCTGGCTCAGATTTGCTTAATCTAATCAAGGAAGAGAAAGTCACATGATGTGTATTAGGTAACCAGTTGCACAATTTGTAGGTGACCATTAAATCATTTCAGATAGTAAAAATTATAATAAATTACAGTGTGCTCTCAGATAATTCATAAGCATAATAGAGATCTGTTCTCTGGTTCTGGATGCTCCCTCAGTGAGGGACATTGCAAGATAAGGAAGGTTTTTTGCTAGGAAATAGAACCACCTGAAAGGAACTTCAGATGGGCTGTTTTCTCATAAGGCAAAATAAAACCATAATTTCCTCCAAATGTGGAAAGATCTTCCATTGTCCTCATTGCTCGGAGGCTTTCTGATTGAAAAGAAACACATCCAGGCTAAACAGACTTGCAAAAAGTTGTGCTTAAAGTACAATTGTGGAAATTACAAAAGAGTTAATAAACCTCACATATACCTACCTGTACCTTTCAAACAATATTGCCAATTACATTTATCCAAGCTCAGATGAATACAGCATTTGTGTGAAAAACGGTGCCTATTTGTGAAACGCCTTTGAGAGCACATGGGAAAGCATTTTTATGTTTTATATGTTTGTGTACATATTCCATATGTTTTACTTAGACAAACATTTAAGCAAAGATTTCTGAGTCAAATGACCTCATTTATTGTTTGTAAACTAAGCTATCTAATCTGGCTGAGTCTTTTTATCATATGGTGTAAGTCAAACTCATCTGTTGCTCAGGCTTACAATTATGTGGGGTTTTCCACTCAACAGTTAGACATGAGCTCTTTTCAGGACAGGGCCACAATGGAGCAGAGACACTATAGAAGAGTGCTTTGGGCCCCAGAACTCAGCACCATGAAGTTACTCATTTTTCATTCTTCTAAAGGAAGTTCTTAGCTCAGTTTACTTCAATTGGCTATAGCTGATGCCAACCTGGCATCCAGAATCCATAAACACCTTGAAGAAAGGGTTGTTAACTGGCCCAAGCATCTCAGTGCATCTCTCACAAAAGGATTCTATTTTTTATTGCAGAAAAGCACTCCACAGGGTGAAGCAGCTGTGTCCTACCGCACGTATCTCTCTAGGGCAATGCCCACATCCCTGTTCCCAGCACCTTTATATCACTGTAGAATGGTGTGAGGGGGAAACTCCTCATTAGCAGTCTCTGTCTTGTCAGCTCTAATCTAATGTTTGCCAAGAAGCTAGATGCAGGGGAGTTAATGCAAAAGCTGCTGTTACGGCCATAGGTAAAATAGACTGAGGATACAGAGAGGTGTAAAGACACTCATTTCCTTTTATCTTTTAGTTCCACCTAGAATCCTGCCTGCAAAATATCTGAACTGCTCCAGCCCTCCTGCTACTCACATGTGAGCAGGGAAAAATACTTTCTTTATTCCCTGTTCAACAGAAGTCAGTTCATCTGGTGTTTTGGAAAGAGGATCTTGTAGATTGCTTGAAGCAGAGGGTGAGGTACCTCTTTTTACTCTGAGGCACTCTTGAGTGCACTTGACAACTTCTACTTACTCTAGCAGTGGGATGGTGACTCCTGGCACCAGCTGTGGTTACTGAATTGAGGATGTTTATTGAAGAGCCTGGCTAGATGCAAAGCCCATGGTACACAGGATCTACTGAAGAACATTCTGTAGTTTTTTCTTCTACTCAGTCCAGTAGGTTTTTTCCAAGGTCTGCAATTTTACGTTAGTCTATTGCAGCTACAGGGGATACTCAGTCAGTGTTTCTCTGAAGTTCTTTCTCAGCTCAGAAAGATTAATCTCCAATTAACACCTATCAAGACTGAGGTGTTTTTTGAAGACTTACATCAGCTGCTAGAAAATAGCAGGTGTTGGGACATAGTGGAGTTCAAGCTCCTGATCCTGGGCCATTCTTTTCACAGAATCACAGAATGGTAGGGATTGGAAGGGGCCACTGGAGATCTAGTCCAACACCCCTGCTAAAGCAGGTTCGCCTAGATCAGGTTGCACAGGATCCAGTCCAGGTGGGTTTTAAAAGGCTCCAGGGCAGGAGACTCTACTCTCTCTGGGCAGCCTGTTCCAGTGCTCTGTCACCCTCAAAGTAAAGTTTTTATTTTTGTTTCGATGGAACTTCCTGTGTTCTGGTTTGTGCCTTTTGTCCCAATCGCGGAGCACCACTGAAAAGGTGGCCCCATCCTCTTGACTGCTGCCCTTTAGATATTGATAAGCATTGATAAGATCCCATCTCAGTCTTCTCCAGGTTAAACAAACCCGGGTCTTTCAACCTTTCCTCATAAGAGATACTCTGGTTGCCTTTTGTTGCAAGGGAGGTGCTCCAGTCAAGATGCCCCAACAGCTCAGAAGCCAAACACTTACATCCTTGCCTATTTGGGAACAGAGTTGCGTATGGAGGCCTGGCATTTTACTTAACATTTCTCTTTGGACTTTTTAACGTGTACCCTTTTAAGCAGTGTAACTGGGTTTGGTACCATAGTCTGTAAGGCATCTGGAGTGAGGCACAGGAAAGTTTGGCCCTTTACCAAAAAGTCTGGGTACTGCTGCTCTATAAAATGCATAACAAATACTCACATGCAGGACTGGCCTTGGGCTAGACTCCCTCAGGAGCTAAAAAGATTGAAAACCTCAACGTGTTGTAGGTACTGTGCACATTTCTTTGACCTTCTGCAACATGTGTCTCCCTCTGGATGGAGTATGAAGAGGAATGTTACAGCAGGCTCATATACTGCCTGATGTAGGAAGGGACAGTGATGTTGAACATGGACAGACTAGCTAGAAAATTTTAGTGAGCTGAGCCCAGTGGGGAGAAATTTCATCTACTTTAATTCTTGAAGGATTAAGATAAAATCCTGTTGTTTTAAAGCGCAAGAGAGGCAGGTCATGATTTGAGACTGGAGGCAGGAGGAAATGTGGTGTGTTGTGGTATACCTTCACTAAAGTGCCTCAATCTGACCCTAAAAAATGCAGAGCTGTATTATCCAGTGGATACAATAACGACCAAGTTGAGCTAACTCCTGCCAGCCTCGCAAATTAAAACAGGTTACATCTGAACATACTCATCTGGGGCAGGAATAAAAGCTGTTCCTGGGAAACATTGTTTTATGGCCAGAATTAATGTGCTTTTTAAGCTAAAGACACTATGTTTTGGAACTACAGTGACTGACCAAAGATCATCCACAGTAGAAGACTGCATTGTCATCTCTATTTCAATAGACAGAGAATGACTAATCCTTTATTTCTCCTCTTCCATTTGAAAGTTTGCTTTTGAACAACTTTGGGTTTGATGCCAGGTTTTGCAGATGTCACAGTTCCATGAACCAGCATTTAGCTCATTTCTCTGTACATCTCAGAGTATAACTTCAGTATAATGTAACAACAGTGTCATGATACGGGTGTCTGAAAGATCCCAAAATAATGCGATATCTCGTGCGTATGGTTTAGCAGGCCAGGGTGCTGCTGATGCAGGTGTGGATTTGATTTTTCTGGGACAGGTTTACTTAGTCCTCTATAATCCAAGGGTAAAGTATCAAAAATAGGCACAGGGACAAGAAATATGAATACTTCATAGACACATCTCTGAAGGACAGATGCTTGTGTGCCCATTCTAGTTTGTAAATTTTAAAGTGCATAAATAGGTATTTTGCTTTCAGACATAACCCGCCTTCATGTGCTCTGTTCATTATTTTGCATCAGTAATATTTTGTGCCCTGAGCTGACCAACAGTCTGTGAAACTTACCTCCAGTTTATTTTTTGTTTTTATTTGTAGTCATTAAGATCATGGGTGGTTTTTGTTCTCCGCTTTTGCTAGATTCAGTATGCTAAGTGTGGAATACTGTGCAAAAGAAAATTCTTGTCCTTGAAGCATGAAGTGAGCACTAGAAATGACCTCTGTCATTTACATGCTTATGAAATAAAACAAAGGAAAAGCTTTTCCTTCATTTAGTGGAGGAAGCTGCAGTTTTGACTTCCATCTTCAGTCTTCTGGAGAATTGGTCTTTTTGGGCATTGTGCCATTGTTTGTGATTTATGCTTCCAGTGCCCATTACCGACTGGCTGTATGTGTGAGAGATTCCTTTTCTCTAGTAAAAAATACAGAAGAGTTTATATAATAGTTTTATTTTCATTATGTACATGGCCTTGGATTTAAGGAAAACAGAAGAAAAAAGAAAACTTTTTAAAAATGTTGCAGTTCTAGCTCTATTTATTACTCTGTTTATCAACATACTGCAAGAAGGAAAAAGTGAAACATCAGGAGCTGAAACTGTGCTGGGAACAAAGGCCCAGATCCTTGCAGGTATCTGACAGGTAAGTCTTATGGATTTCATTAAGAGCCTGGCTTTACTCATTTAAACAAGAGAGCTGAAAACATTGATGAAAGTTATGCAGTTCATTTGATATTCTTTTATAATGTTTTTTTTAATTTCTCTGCATTCCAGGGGATCTAGCCAGGATTAGTGTCTTCATTGGGAAATTTTAGAAGTATGTCCATGCATATTTAAACTACTACTGCTTATCACTTATGAATGTATGTATTTTAAATATGTTGCTTTTTCCTACTGATTGTATGTGATGGCGCTAATTTGAAATCAAATATTCCACCAGCTGCCTAAGATCTGAATACTGTTAATGGAAACCACTCCCTTACGGAAGGTCAACAAATAAAATCTGTGATTTTTAATGAAGAAAGGTGTTAATGTTCAGTAATAGAAAAAAAAAATCTTTGCTTTACTTTAGGAAGCAAATACCATAAAATAGATTTGATGAAATAGAAAATGCAGAATACAATGAGCAAGGTTGACAAGCTTTTTTGAAATTATAATCCTCATGTAACCACTGCAGGTGTACATATATGTAACTAGTTATTGAGATTGACATAAGTAGCTGACATGGATGTGGCGATGAAAGCAGTAGAGATCAATAACAAGTCACTACCCTGTTACGGATGTAATGTGTTCTGCATAATGTTAAAGCACATCTGTCACCTCAAAGAGTGAAAGCTAATTTAAGCCATTAGGCAGAAGCCAGCATCCTTGATAGTGGCAGCACTACTTTGCTTCCCAGGATAATTATTAAACTGACCAAACTGTTTCTTGAATTTGATGGTCTGCTGAAGATACAAACATACAATGCTTTCTGCAAATCATCAGTGAGGCGTTATCCAGCTTCTGCAGTACTCAGCCACCAGCGTTGCCAGGAACACTCATACCAAATTATTTACGATAGTCGTGAGAACACTGCCACCAGAGACTGCATGGATGGGTCTCCCCACAATGTGAGTCTAGAGTCATGCTTCTCAATGCAATTTTATGAACAGCATTATGCTGCTTCTGGGTTTTTCTTCTTGTTTCTCACAAAACTACATCTTGATCCATGTCAGCTTTCCGCGGTATTTTCCATAATGGACTTTTGTCTTTAAAGTTATTATTAGCTTTGAACTTTTACATTTGCTAAGATGTGCTTGTTCTCCTTCTCTCTGAGGACTCACGGAGGCAGATGGTTACTTCTAGCAGTGTCACACATGACTTCTGTGTATCTCCATGTTGTCTGTCAGACACATTTTGGTGGGCAGGGAATGTGCAGCTCGCAGTGAGGGCTATGTGCATGTTCCTCAAACATACAAGTAATGTACGTAGTAGTGTGTGGAGGACAGATGCACAAAGAGCAAAGCTACTCTGTGACTTAGGAGGAGTGCGCCAAGAAGTCCAGCTTGCTTCCTTAGGTTGCTCTACAATGTGAGATCATTGGCAATGAGGCAGTTCTGGAGAAGTCACTGGTTACAGTGGCTAACAGACCAAGTTTTGCCTTTCGAAACTAAATGCATTCTTCCTGAGGATGGGATAATAAAGTGGGGAAGGGAAAGCTATGTTTTTAAAACTGTGTTAGTTACTCCTAACCTTACTATGAAGGTCTGTTCAATACAGCTCCACTTGCAGAAAGAATCATGGCATATGTTGGACATGGCCACAAGGAACTGAGGATGTTGGCAAGCCAGGTGCTGATTACTGAGTGATGTTGTCTATAGTGACAGGTAAAAATGCAATTTTATTTCATTGTGAAATAAAACAATATAGACTGAAAATGTAAGAAAAGCAACTCTCCCTGACCATGAGGCCATGGATCTTGACCCCTTTTTCACCTTAGCGCTCTCTGACCCCGATTTAGTTTTATGAGATTTTTTCTCAGAAGGTGATAACTCTGTGAGGAAGAAATAACAGAAACCATTAGGACTTTTCCTAGCAGGGGGAGAAATGTGTATAATGGCATGTCTTGCATTGTGGTCTGTTACTGATGGTTTCATTGGAAGTTTTTATTGGAAAAGCTATGCAGGGAAAATAAAAACTCCAGCAAACAGCTTGCCTAATACTTTAACAGTAAAGCATAAAAAGAACAAGTCTCTGACTGGTAAAAAGGTTTCTCAACTCTCACAAGGTGTGTTTTGTTTGTAACCTTAGGGTCTAGGAAGACCAAATCATGAAGTCTGGTACTTAACACCCCCCACCCCAACAAAATAGACTTTTAGTCTGGGATGGATTTTTTATGAGCAGTTTATAATCCATATCAAAATAAGTATTTATAAAGGAAGTGCTGACACAAACTTAGAACAGGGTCCAATATAAACACTGCATGACTTCTGGAGTGCAGAAATCTACATAAGGTCACAACCCTCGTCTTCACCCCACCACTACCCAAAAAAGTTGTCTTAGTGGGATGTACCTGGATTTTTGTGGTGCCAAAGCCAAACAAAAGAGGGAATCATTGAATTTGACCTCTAATGACAGCAATGCAAATATATTTATCCTTGTGGTTTACAACCTTTTTTTGTGTAATACACGATATGATACTGTGTTCTGGAGAACAAGAAACGGTTTTCTGACACAGAAGGTTAAGGAGAGAAATAAGATTTTATGAGTTAGGTGTGAGTGAGTGACAGATGAGGGGAGAAAAAATTCTGTCATGTTACCTGCACTTAAAAAACCACAGAAATTAGGATATGTCTCCTTGCTGATTTTTCAAGCAAGCACAATCTGTAGCAACAGTACTGTGTGGCAGGTAATTATCTGAAATAATGAACTGGTCAAGCATGCTAAAACTGATACTCTTCTCATCAGCATCCAAAATATGAAACCTGCCAAAAAATTCTAATTGCAGTATGCTCCGTCCAAATTATTTTACTACATGCCAAGAAGGGCTTTGAAATATTTGGCAGAGTCTTCTACCAGAAGAAAATAAAACAAAAGAGAATGAAGTGAAACACAGTAAAGAAATAACCCCATCCCCTTGAAAAATAGCACGTTCAGCGGGTTATCCCTTTCAGGAAGAGCTAATAACTCTGCAACTCATACTAACGAATCAGAAGTGATTTATCAGAGATAAACAAAATGCTCTCAGCTGAAAAGCCTTCCAACCTTAAAGGTGTTTCTTGTTAGAACAGCTGCCTGAATACTGTGATATTCACAAGGTGTGTTGATGTTAAACATCAAATAAAGTATCTTTCCATTCATTTACCTTGATGCACAGCTATGACCCATGAAATAATGTACAGAAATATCACTGACTAAGCCAATTCTAAATTAAGCTATCATGAATAACTCTAATTGAGAGTTTTAAAACAGTTTCACAAACTTGCTTCACAGCCCCAGGTAACAAGGACCATAGTTCTTGTCTTATTGTAAGAACAGTGAGTGAAATTGATTTTTCTTCTGGGACTAGCTCACAAATAAACCCAATTCTTGTTTCAATTTCCTCTTTGTGCTTTGTTTGTGCACAAAAAAAAAAAAAAAAAGTGTTGTTTTGCCTTTATCTACATGATAGATAGTAATAGCACAAACAGTATGCGTAGGATATTTCTGAAAAGCGTTGTGAGGGGATTTTCATTTCAGTTTACACAGTGTAACCTGGGCAGAAAGATGCTAAAATACAGTTAATAGTGTTGTCTAATTGCATTCAAGGCTGTATTTGGTTTAACTGTTCTTTTTAATACAATGAAATACACTGAAAATAATTTTCAGGCTTTTAGATCTATACACCAGCCCTTGGTGGTGTATTTGTAGGATATCTTTGACCATAGCCTGGCAGATCAAAGATGTTCTTTAGATAAGGTGACTTTGGCTACAGACATCACTACTGCTGGTGATTCTCGCTTACCAAACAATTCACAGGAGGTTTGAGCTGCACAAATAGGTTTCAGTCCTCCAAGCGGTTTTCCTGCCTGAGCTCTGCTGCCTTGGCCACAGCCCTGCTGCGTCTCCCGTTTCCTCCAACACCTCTTCCTTTGTCAGGGCTGACAGCGAGAAGCACAACACGTTTCTGGATCTGAGGCGTGGGCCAGCAAGGACTCCCCTGCAAGAGGAGGGAACAGGGCTGGCCATGGCCAACTCCCTCCACCTTTGCATCTCCTGAGGGAGGCAAGAGGGCCAGAAACTGATTAGAAGACCCAGGTCAGAGATTTTTGAACTCTGAATTTGGCAGGCAAATGGGGGAGGAATGGATTTTACAGTATTGTGTTTTAAGATGCATTTATTCATAACTATGAAAGCTGCAGACATATTGTGTTACTGCATCAGGATCTTAAGCAGATGTTTAGATTTTACAGAAAAGGGGGTATGGAGAAATTTTCAGTTTGCCTTTAATTTAAAAAAAACTTGTTACCTTTGGTTTTATACACTGCTGCCTACAGACTGCTTTATTACCTCAGATTGCTTAAATATCAATGTTTTAATTTTTATGTGTTTTTCTGATAGGCTAAGTAAATCAAGGTAAATGTGTAATCTCCTGCTCTAGCACTGGAGCCAACACACGTCATTTGCCAGGGAGCTTGAAAGGAAACAGTGTAGGAATCGCTTAGGGTAAGATTTCTCAGACTTTTCCATAATGTGATCATAACTTAACAGAAGGGTTACGTAACTGATTAGTTTATTCATTTCGTAGTTGCTTGGACTACCTCTTGTTTCCATTTGCATTTACATAACAGACCTGTTAGTGAAGCCAGACAAAGTGGTACATAGAAAAACTGTATTATAGGGAAGGAATAATGTTATCTTAGTTTTCTGTTCATATGATTTATTAGGGTTTTGGGTTTTTTTTTAAAAGAGGAAGGCCAGACCAATGATGGCATTGTCCATGCATACCACTAGAAAAGGTTCTGTGGGTCAGTGAACTCTGCCAGTCTCCACACTGCAGTGGTTTTTTCCAACAGATATGCACAGGGGGCACCTACCTGCATTCTTAGTTCAGCTCAGGAGTGCTCTTTTGAAGAGACTCTCACAGTTGTCTCCATTTACCTTGCTTTGATATGCATTGGCAAGTGATCTTGAAGCAGATGAACTGGATTCCTTTCAGATGAAACCAAGCTATAAGATGCACTCCAGCATCGGGGCTAATGCACTCCAGCTGCTGTAAGACTTTCAGACCATGGGATTAGACTGATACAAAGTTTAACAAACAAGCAAAACCAACAGAAAATAAAATCAGAAAGCCCCCTGGTCCTGCTCAACAAATGCTTAGTGTGTGGACTTTGGGTCCTCAGCAGCAAATTCTCACCCTTAAAAACTCTACCTATTGGTAAAGTGCATGACAATGTGGTTGTACATGCTTATCCATAATAATAATTGTTTCTAGATGGTTCTAGCTTCTGAGATTATGTTTGTACCCAGAGTTAGGGATCTGTATTGCCATTTTTTCTACTGTGATTTCTTTGAATGATTAAGAAACTTGAAGCCATCTTAAAGAAGAAATTCGTTTTTAAGGAAAATCCCTCAAGTTTATCTATCTCTATTTTGCCACTGGTTTGCAAGATATAGGAAAGAAACTTGTGGAAAAATATAAAATCAAAGTTATTCTGTTCTCCATTAAATATTCAAGTTATAGTTTTTTGTCAAATCTGATTTGAGGTATATATGTACACCTTCATCAGAGACAGGTCAGAGATAAAAACTCCAAACACTGGAACAGCATTTCCAAATGCTGGGAAATTCTGAGTACAAATCTGAATCTCTCCCTTGGTCTCATATCTAATATAAACAGAATAAAAATTCCCTTCTTACATGGGCCAGTTCAGGTTTCCTCATCTGGCTACTAAAGGAGCTCTGTCATCTTCCAGGACTTCTTTGCTGAAATACTGTTTCAGGTGAGGAGATACTTATTCGTTCTTTACTTGGGTAGAGATCATTGGGTTCTTCTAAACTTCTACTATTGACCCTTTAGGCATTTGATTGGCTTTGTTGTGAAAAGCACTGAGGAAGTTAATCTGAACTAGTGGGCCAAGTGGTGGGTATTCACAAAAATGTTGGTAGGTTGTAACTAGATCTTTGCAGGGAATTTTTAGATTCTCTGCCTGATCGTCATACACAAACAGATTCATTCTGTTTGCTAAATCTTCCATTGTGTGCAAATACACAGGTAGTAAAACCACCAAGAGAAGCTGTTTTCTTTGGTTAAATGAGTATTCAGTGAATAACATCCCTGTTTCTTTGACTGTCCCCTCTACAGTCAAACATTGTCAGCCACCTTGAGAATTGTATATACAGGAGGAAATCCTTATTGGGTTGGATGCCACCAGACTCCCTCAATTAAGTTTTATGTTGTAAAAAAGGCCGACATGCGTTGAAGCTGGGATACATTGCACACATGGATTAACCAAGTCATGCTAGAGGAAAATAACACAAACCTGGCAAAATGTTAGGATAAGTAATGCTTTACGGAAGAGGCTTTTTTGCTGCTGCTGTCTGATATGACCCGTATGGTTTCCAGTAGCTATGTATATGGTAGTTGGTTAGTGCATCCAACACTGCTGTTTTTCTACTGACTGCTTGCAATGGCTAGCCTTATGTTTGTTTTATTGCTTCTGTTGTCACTTTATTTATTATGCTTTTATACAGCTTTATAGACATTCACAGCACTTTATAAAACATTGAATTAGACAACCTCGTTGCCACAAAGAGCTTGCAATCAAAGCTCTGATCTTGCACTGAACTGTTATCCAGTGCATGGTCCTGTTGGACTTGATGGATGCCACACAGGAATGGGGTCTGCACAAGCAGGTCGTGTTACAAGGACTTTATATACTCATGACTTGATGTTCATCCCAAGGTCATGTGTGAGCATCTAGGCAAAAACATGTGTCCTTGCATCTTGGCCTGTGTCATAGCTGTAACCTCTGCCATGCATGTCACATTGCAAAGCAATCTGCTTTCTCTGGTTGGGATGGCTGTTAATCTTTCTGGAATAAAATATGCCACCTACTTCCACATCTTCATGAACCATGTTGACTTCCTTTTGCTGGAGTCCAGTAATGAGAAGACATTCAGGACTGACTTAAACAGTTTGAGAACTGGGATCTCTTAGAATATTTTTTAAATTTTTTCCTCATTCTGGCACCAAGGCCAATGTGTAGGTGAGTCCAAGAAAAATATGAAATATCCAAATATTATTTAACATAAGTCATGCAGGTCCCAAATTCCCAACAAGATACATCAGACGTGATGTTTCACACTTTGTTTCCTTACAGTGGAAAATAGCAAGAGCTGTAAAGATGAGATTGTCCTAAATAAGGATTATTCAAGTTCTTTAGACCTCTATCCACAGAGGAACCTGTGGAGTCTCGTTGCTTCTGAAAGTAAGTACTTTAGTAGATAAATATGGAATTAGGAGTCTCACAGCAGGTGTCTGAGACTGACAATTTTTGTCTCTAAAATTTGCCAGTTACAATTTTGGAATAGTGCTCTGACATATTTTGTTCAAATTCTCTTCTAATAACTGTTTAAAAATCTGCACTTCTAGTCATGGGAATAATTTGGTTTTAGCGAGAGTTTGGCTTGAATTGCTACTGATGGAGTTTTATATATAAAAATATAAAGCATGTAGTTTATCATAAATGTAAAGTCCAAATGATTTAAAGCCTGCATCTAAAATATGATTTAAGATCTTTTGATTCCTCACCAGTTCTGGGATGGTTTGGCAAGCTGTCAAGTCTCTGATTAAAATTTGAGCAATTCATGTTCTTTTAGCCTATGCCTCCCTGCGTATGTCTTAGTGAGCATGGAAAGACCACTAAAGGTAAGAAACTGTCAGTAGAGATCTTGTCCTCAGCCCTTCTGAAGGGAGCAAATGGAATAAGAGGCGCCTTCCCACAGTTCATCTCCAGAGGAGGTTGAGTTTTGTAAGCTTTTTAAGCTGTGAAGCAAACGCACAGTCTTGATGACCTAGCTGTCTACTGGGGTGGCTGCTGGAGTTCACTGCAACACCTTCTGTGTCCATTTACCTGGGATTCCTCCCAAATGGAGTTCACCCCAGGTGCTGTCTCCCCATATGAGAGACCATCTCTCCCAAACGAGAGACAGCCTTTGAGATTTGTGTCACAGTGAGACACAAATCTGTCATCTGATAAACTGAAAATGACAAAAGAAGTAGGTGTGATGCTGGATAGTGGGTACTACAGAACCAAATAAAGGAGAGCTACATTCATGACCCATGTCTGGGCTGTGGACTGTGGATTGTAGTTGTGTATGTGCTTACATTTTCAGTGTTCTGTAGGCAGTTAGCCTGTGCTTTGTTATGTTCTGTTACTTCCTAGTATTTGTAATTTCCAAGAAAGTAAGAAATAGAGGTTTTTTTGCACTGAACCCATCAGCTGGGATTGCTTATGAAAGTGTAGAATTTAAACAAAAGAAACTGAAAGAATTCTATTCATGTCATTAGAAAAAAGACTGTTCATTTTCTGGGAATTATGGTATATACTTTGTGTAGAGGGAGAAGAAAACAAAGGCCTCATGATTTCAGAGCTTCAGTGTGTCTCTAGTAATTGACCTTTCTAGGGAGTGGTTTCATTTGTATTTGTCTATCATGGGATTGTTTGCATCTAGTACTGGATTCTGTGAGAGATGTCGTACTGAAAATCATAACTTGGGATTTGCTCCATCATAACACTTTGGAGAGACCTGAAGAAGCTAACAAATATCACATGAAAACAAGTGCCAAGAAAGTCACTGATACATTTGGGCTGATATGTAAGTGCCCAGTTTCTTATTTTCTCTTGTCAAGCTCCCTGTACCAGCAAGAGTTTAAATGGCAGAATTTTAGGACTCACTTTGTGAACCTGAAATTTCCACAGGTTGAAGAGAAATTTGGTGTAGCTGCAGAATTCATCCCTATATCAGTGAAAATAAGTGGTTTGGGTCTGGAAGGACAGACCAGCTTGAATCTGACTTTAGGCAAAACTAAGTACTGCTTCAAGAAAGAAAAAGGACAGAGAAAGGGATACAACCTCACATGCCAGTTTCTTGTGAAACCAATAAAAATAATTCATTCTTAGACAGCATTTAAAATAGCACTTTTAAATTTAGTAAGTGGGTCCTTGGCATTATGCTAGCTGGGACTAGCATAGATAGATGTATTTTAACACCTGATGAAACTTATCACTTGATTTCTAAAAGGCAATATTTATCCTATTTTTAGATGGTTTTTTGTTTGCTCAACACCTCTGAAGATGTGATCTTCCAAAAGATAGTATTATGCAGTATCTTTACAGTACAGTAGTGATTGTATTGCATGCCAGAGCTGTAGAATCATTCCCAGTTCTTTTGTTACATCTTTATCTTATGCCTAGATTCCTATTTGGAAGAAAAATGTTCCCAGATTTATAAATGTGGAGCTCTGAAAAAGGTCAGCAACTGCATGTAATCTCCATTTTTATCCTGCAAAGGGTAAGTAGAAATCCTTTGGGTGTGTATTGTGTATGTTAATGCTTTGGGCTATTGCTTAGCACTTCAGAATAGTTCCTCACTTGTTTTCTGTAGCCAACTACTTGTAGATCTTTGTGGATTTTAGCACTAAAAAAAGCCTGCAAAATTGTAAACATGTTCGGTCATGTGAGAATCTATCAATCTAGTACATCTTGGAAATGCAAACCATATTTTGAAGGAAAGTGATAAATGAGAAGATAGTATGAAGCTAAACCTGAGAAGATAGTATGAAGCTAAACCTAAGACTGTACTTGAGACTTGCTTAGTCCTTTCGTGGCAAACATATAAATCTTCTCTTCTGCTGCTCCATCTCTAGGGTGCCAGCTGTGTGGGTAATGTGAATACTTTCCCATATCACATATTCTTCCTATAGGTTGGCATGCTTTTTAGAGGAAATCGGTAAAAGGGGTGAGGGGGAGTTAGTCACTTGCTTTTGGTGACAAGGTAGGACTTCCATGTTGGTCTGCCCGATTTGAGGAATGACTGCTTGGAAATGGAAGGGTGGATAAAAAAATAATAAAGAAAATTTCACATGGCATGGGGAACATTTTAAGATCTTGCCCCTAGAAAACAGAAGTTATAGTATGTATCATCTAGTCTCTCCTTCTCACTTACTCTCCCTGTTTTTCTCACTCAATCTCTCCACTTTAGTTTCTTTGCTCATTTTATTATTAAGCACATTTACGGGAAACAGGATTTATGGTCTCCTTCTGCTAATAAATGTTAAAGAATATGACTTAAAGTGGAGGATACACAGCAGGAGATGATGAACCCTTAATAAACAAATATCCTGTTTTCATGCAAATATTCTTAGTAACACAAACAAAACAAAGCAGAGAAGGAAATGGAGCCAAAGTGTTATACAAGCTGTGGTGTAATTAAATAGGAGGGATTTCAGAATTTTCCAGAGGCCAAGAAGAGTTTCAAGTTATCCTTCAGACTTTTCCAGCTCATTCCTTGAGATGGTTTCATCCCATAATGTTGGATGGAGGGTTGGAAAAGGAGAATTGGAAGAATGACAAAGTAACCCGAGAACTTTGCAAAATTCTCAGTGCATGTCTTGTTCCGTATCTTCTCCTGAATAGAGAGACTCTGACCTTAGAACTTGGCAGACTGTATTGCTTGAGGATTTTAGAGTTTTTAAAACATTTCTAAGGTCATGTTGTTGTCCTCATTCTAGTGAAAATACCATCTTTCTCCACAACCATAAGCATGATGATATCTGCAAAAGGTATTAATCCTAGTTAATTGGCATTAACATTGTATAACATTTATCCATATTAACTTGCTGGAGTAAAATGTAAAAGCATTGCTGATGGTGTATTAGTGGCATAAAAACTGGGGAGTGATTAATGAGAAAGGAAAATCTAGATCATATGGTCATCTGGATGCAACAAATAGTATGTCTGAATATGGCCAAACACTTCCTACACCAACTAGCCAAGGGGACAGCTGTAATTACAGTAGAGGGGTCTCCAACTTGGAAAGAGCGAATAAAGAATTGGGAATCAAAATGGATAATAACTGATTGCTACCTTCTGGACTAGTGCTGCGGCCAAAAGAGCTGATATGATCCATACACAAATAAGCAAAGGAATCTCAAGGCACATTTTATTTGGTCTTGATGCAGTGGCTGTTGGGCTTTAGTGTGCCCAAGCATCAAGAATTCAGGTTGGATGGTCAGAAGCTGATCAGAAAACAAATGTCAGGATTAAAAGGGGATTAGAAAGCATGTATGTTTTATATTTACATTTATGTTGTTCAGTCTGACTATGAGAAGCTTGATTGGTACTTCAGCTATTGCTGATAGATACTTACAAGGTGAATAAAACCTGAAAATTGGGATCACCAGGCTAGCAGAGAAGGCTGTCAGAAGATCCAATGGCCGCAGGTTGGGACCTGGGTAAATTTAGATTAGAAAGAAGATACGCATTTTTAGTTGCCATTGGAGAAATTTTCTGAGGGCTGTTGTAGACCCTGTCACTGCCAATTTTTACACAATTGTCCACTTTTGCAGAAGTGAGCCAAAATATTTACATTCATCAAAAGTGTATTCTTTTGCTCTTTGGGTCAGCTGCACTACAGAGCAAATTAATGTCAGTTTTTGCACATTTTGGATCAAGTAAGTCTTGACCCAGACTTTGGGCCTAAATTCATATCTGAACTTTTGTGGCTAGTCCGTATCTATCTTGCTCGTGGATCAAACCAAAGCCTAGTTCATGAAAACATTTGAATTTCACAGTCATTTATATAGCCAAAATTTGCAGCTGGCTCCAAACCTTCTATTGTGTTGAAACAATATCTGGCTTCAGCTATCTTTAAATCTAGGGGAAAACTGGATTTGAACTTCACAACTTGGGAGCTTCTGTTTGTTCTTTGCTGCACTCATGGGATTGCAGGCATGTACCATGTGTACTGTTCTATAAATGCCACATGGTTACTGACTTTGGCTAGAGATTAGGTTTTCTATCTGCTGAAGTGATATGATACGATTACCAGGTTATTTCCGAAACATTCATATCATCCTTGGAAAGAGCATGGGACAGATTTAACTCACTAATGATTTTATGTCATTACATCATCTTTCTTACTTTTGCTGGCTTTCATTTACATTTAGAGAGGGAAATCACTCTAAAAATAATAATTTGTTGGAAGGTTATGTTTGCAACTGAAGAAAATTTGCTTCAGACAATGCCATGATGGGCTCATCACTTAGAAGAGCTTAGTGGTGTGGTCCAGGGAGGTCTAACTGGAGCAGGGCTGTCCAGGGGCTTGAAGCCGAGGTACAAACTCAACTCCTCTGGAGCATACTAGTTCTAAGCGCTTGGAAAGCAAATGAACAGCCTTCCTGAGAGACACATGCACAGATTCTTCTCCCTTCCTGGAGCACTCTGAGTTCTGTCATATTTGTAATATTAAGAATAAATAACTACTTGACTTCCCTTCCTTGTTCATCTCAAGAAAACAACTAAGAATAGTACAGACTGGCTGACCTGGGCCAACAATTCCAGGCCTCTAAAACCGAAAGCCAATATATGGTAGATGGTTAGTTTAGACAGCTTAAATAACATCTACTGTGTAGGCCCCTTTATGACAGATGCCATCGCCTCACAACCAACATTAGACTCCATAGTAGAAGGCAGAATGTCTCAACTACATGGTATCTTCTATTTCCTTCGTGTCTACTTGTCCTTTAAGTGACACTTGGCTGACATATGCTCTATTAGCCTACTGATAAGCTCTTTAGCCTGAGTTCTTGAAGCAAAGGTTGACACTTCAAAAAAAAAAGTTTTAGTGTTACACTAATGGTCATTAAAAACCTTATTTGGAAGCATTACTTTGGCAATTTTGAACTTATAAAAATATGCTGACCGCTGAAGTTCCAATGCAGGATGACTTGGGAAAAGGATCCTTTTTTGCAATCTATGCTTAAATCATTTGGTACTTTTCATTTAAATTCTGATTAAGAATCCTCATGCTAGCAGACTTTCTTGCTTTTACTTTTAAAAACCTGTAAAGTCCATTTAATTCCTTTTAATCCATTTAGTTTCTTGCAGAAAAGGAATAGAAATACATGATATATTTAATGATATATTCTTGATATATTTTTCCTCATGATGTATGTTATTGATGTATATTGATTTGTATTATGTAATCCAAATGGAAAGATCAATATTATTTCTCATGTGGCATGAGAAAATAGTGGATTTTAATTGCCAGATACAACGGTACATCTAGTAGCAAAATGTTGCCATATAGCACATTCAACTTTGCTGTCTTCCCTATTAGACTGGAAAATATTTTAATGACTTCAGTTTTTAAATACCACCAGGACAACTATGGGCATTGCATGCATTCAAAAATTCAAATAAAACACATAATTTCAAGTTAACTGAAATTTTAGTCATATAAACATTTGATTAGGAATGCATAAAATCTTATACAAGGGTAGGAAATAAATATAAAGCATCTGTTACATAGTTTATGTAACATGATCTGTAGTATATTTAATTTATTTTCTATGCAGAGGTTTATATAAAATTGTAGGGTCAGATTTAAAGGGACATCACGCCCTTTAAAACACCTAATTTTGCAGCAATGCAAGTAACATCCTGGTATTTCTGTATTATCAGAGCTTGTTTTGTTATTGTTGGGTGCTGAGGATTAGTATTTTTTCATTTCAGTGTGTTCCCACTGTTCTTCTCCGTGTCAGTATTCAGTTTACTCCTGTGTAGGAAGAACTCTGCCTTTGGCTTCTGTGTCCTGCTCCCTCGGTCAGAGGACTGTGTTAGCACAGCAGTATGCATCTTCCCCTCTCAACAACACCCACACTGTAGTCTCCTAGCCTTTATTTGAGCTGCTGTGTGGAGCACTAGTTTGCTAGATATCTAGAGAGCTTTCCAAGAGTGCACAGTGGAATTAGGTAGTCAACTTCTGCTGAGTCTTAACGGGGACCGAGTGCTTCTTTGCACTTCTCTAAATCATTCCCGAAATGCTGTGCTTTGCAGTAGCAGTAAAACATCACCTGAAATGCTACATTCACTTTCTCTAAACTTCTCTAAAAGATTTAAAGTAAGTTTTTAAAATTTTGAATCAGCAACGTAAGTGGATTGAAATTTCCTGAAGCTGAACATCATGAACTTTTGGATTATTTCCCCAAATATTTATACTGGAAAAGATACATTTAGTATTCGTTTGCTATCCATTCAAAAGATTAATTTTCTTTTGGTAACTTGGAAACATATTCCAGAATACTTTGTCCACATATTAAATATTAAATTTAATATTGTATATTAAATGTGCCTAATGTTAAATTTGGCCCCCAAAATAGGCATCCTAGTGTAATTTTTGTGCAACAGCTTTTGTTGTTTGGTATAATGGATTCTGGACCTACTCTCGGAACCCAAGACTGATCTAATTGTCAGCGATGGAAAATGCACATAACTCTCTTGAAAACAGATGAAGATCTAAACTGGCCCTTTGGTGAAAAGCTGCCTGTTTTGGAGATCATTATTTTTTCAGGGTTGTGAGGTATTCTGCTAGCATTTAATTTCTCCTCAGGGAATCTATAATAATCTTGTTGTTTTGCTTGATCTGCTTTCTCTAAGAGTTGTTACAGTGGCTCTCTAGAGCCCATTCAAATGCTTTTAGCACTACTTGTTCAAGATTTTGCTTGTTAAGATGATGGTCCTGCATGATCCGAGGCCTGTAAGGGCTGGCGTTCAGGAATGCAGAACCATTTAAGTAGGTTTTGATTCAACATGTCCAATACCTACTTCTTTCTTCACCCTGCTCACTGAATACCTTGAAGAATTCCCTATTATTTGAAATCTCATGATACCGTGTTGCTGTTTGCTGAATAGTGTGGTAGTGGCAAGGTCACCCCAGTATGCTCTGCCCCAGGTCTTGATTGACACTGAATATGATTGGAGAAAGAGAAGCAAACACAAAAATATCTTAAATTGTTGAAGCCTTGTATTCTGTTTTTTAGCATTACTATTTGTGTCCTCAAACACACCAAAGACTTTTTTTACAATCCACACTTTTATTTATTATTCCTTTTTGCCCCTCGACTATCCCTGACTCCATTTCCCCTCTCCAGAATGAAGGCAGTTCTTAATCTTACAACTTGTACTTAAATACAATTACTTAAATTGTGCTTCCTTCCTCACCGATATTCTCAGTAAGCTTTCTCGCACCAAATTAAAACTCCTTATTCTTGCTTTGGAGGCTCTGTTTGTTTCTCTTGAACCGGCCATCTTCCTTTGCTCCCTCACTATGTGAACTCAGGCTATACATTTAATATCGTCTCTTTCTGGAGCTTTTCCAGAAGGATACTTGTCTTCCCTCCCCTTAGAAAAATTCTTCAAAGCTTATCTGTAATACTTGTATGAAAACACATAATATGGAGCACAGATGTAAGGGAGCCAATGTTTTCTTACCTATTTAGAGTTATTCAGAAAAATACAAGTCTTTGTGTCATATTTGTGTGTTGTATCTGCATTTATATAACTGAGTTTTAAAACTGATTGGTGTTCTGATTTGGTAGGTTTGTAAAGATGATATAGGGCCGGAAGAGGAAGGGAGAAAGGCAATAAGGAGTCATTTTTGTATGAATAATGATTAAATACATACAGCTCTGCAGATGATTTAGGGAACAAAAGGACAAAAATTTGTATAATGATAAATGTGATGGAGAGCAGAAAAGGGAATGATTGCTCATTGTTTCTTCTAGGAACTAGAGCTTTCAATGCAACTGGCCAGCACCAGGCTTGAAAAAACCAAGGGGAGCAACTTCACATGAAGGAGTACTCTGGCCTGGAACAGTCTGGATACTTAAAATTTACTTGGCTTCTGAAAGTGATCAAGAAAATCACTGAAGAAAAAGGAAAGATACAGCCCTGAGACATTGGATTTGTGTCAGGAAGATCCTATTTCCAATCTCACAGGAGATCGTGAGAGTGAATTGGAGAAAATAGTACTTCATGCTTCACTAGAAATCTGCTCTTAGCTACAGGAGGAGACAAGATGTTGTTTTAGAAGGGAATGTTAGTCTCACCTATTTGTGCATTGCCCAAATACATTTAATTCTCTTACTATCGCTGCTGCAGAATTTTGAAATATCCAAGTAGCCTAAGCCCAACTTTTCCAATAGGCACTAACTTACCATACCTAATTCCTCTTGTCTGGAAGGTGGATGTCTTATACAACCTTGTGGTATATGCTGCTTCTGTTGGTGGGGACGCCTCTGAAGATGTCTCCATGTGACTAACATGACGTTAAGTCATAAATTTGTTCCTAATGACAAACTAACTGCTTTTGCTATCTAGAGTCTGTTTGTGAGCCTGAAGGGATTTATCAACAGTTAGTTGCCTTCCCTTCTCTGCTCCCACACGCTTCCATTGGGCAGTTTCCTCTGCCTGCTGTATTTGTTTCCATCCTTGGTATTTGGCCAAGCAGGCCCAGTTGCAGTCCTGAATCCTCTTACAAAACATCTTCGGTTCTTAGTCTTTAGCTGGTCTCCATCGTCACACTTCCAGACTCTGCATCCAGTCACGACTTCCCCCATTCAGATTTAAGCCAAAGTGTCATGGAGGATAAAAAGTGTCATTACAAGTTCTCTTCTTATACTTTAATTGCAGGAAATGTTTTGCTCGGCTGCATATTACAGTGATCTGAGAATAGGAAGAGTCTTCAGGGAAATTTGCGGTTCAATTCCAACTTCCAGTTCATGCTGGGCTTGCTTAAATAGTCTCTTTTTTCTTGATAGGAGTTTGGGTGGGCCAAGTATAGGCAGATTTTTACAGGTGGAGTTGAAAGACTATCCTTAACACAGAACAACTTCCCTGCCTAATCCCAGGCTTTGTTTCACAACCAAATGAATAAGGAAAGCTTATTAATGTATTATTTTTTCAGCAGAAACAAAAATCACGTGTTTTCCCCTGTCTGTTCCTTAGAAACAGGTAAATGTTTTTGGCTGAACCTTCCAGAAGAAGTCTTGTGAAGCAGACCCCCTGCTTTGGGAATCATCAGCCCAAAAGTCGCATTTGGCAGAGTCGTGTGAGAAACAAGACTATTGTAGGAAGTACTGAGCTTCTTTAACATTAAGCAGAACTTCAAGTCTCCCAAGTCTCAGTGTATTACCCAGAGCAATATACTGTTTGGAGCATTTTTAAACTTATGGGTGTAACTTTGAAATTAGATAGAACTCTAGTAAGCTAATTCTCTATAATTTAATTTTTTTTGTAAGTATTGCCTTGAAAATATTAATATGACATGAAGGTGTCAGCCCTTTATAATTCTGGACAGTTTGTCAGCAGAGTGCTTAAAATGCTAAGTGCTAACATTGATTGCATGCAGAGGTTGTGCAGGAGGGTTTATCAGTAGACCGAAATAAAGTCACTAGATTTTTTTCTTACATTCTGTTACGAATCATGTCCTTATGTCAATTAAAACCATCTGTTCATGTCCATTTTCAAATGATTTATAGGCATGCACCCTCTTTCTTCTCCAACATTCCAGGGAATCTTAACCTGGTATGTAGATGCTCTGTATTTCTCCATAACTGGAAAAAAAAATACTGAATTAAGTAAGTATGGCACATTCATCCCAAGGATTTTATGTAGTAGAAGATAATGAGAGACAGTTGTGAAATCACATGGAACTATGGTTTAGAATTATAGATGGAGCAGTGGAAAGGCCTTGAGATGAGGTTGCACAAGTGTGATACAAGAGTGATTGGAGCTGATCAGAATTCCTGATAAGGAATTCTCCAGAGATCTCCTTTTTCTGGAGAACTGAAACAAGGCTAATTTCTTAGGCCTTAACATTTGTAGAACTGGCAAGAAATTTCTTCAAGAAAAGGTACACTCCATCAATTCTGTCTTACTGTTTAGCTCTCTTATGTGGTAGATAGAAAGAAACAGATATCCTTTACACAGGGTTGGCCGTGTCTTTGAGAATGTTCCTCTTTTGAACCGGAGAGAAAAGTCAAACTTTCTTTTTCATAAGTACACCTGCCATTCCATTTTTTTTCTGATAGAAATGTTTTTTAAGGTGTGGAGAAACTAAGGAGGGGGATTTTCTAGTGGAAACTATTTTTTTTCTGGGAAGTTTATTTATCATAAATTTTTCACCCTTTTGTTTGTTTGGGGTTTTTGTTTTTTGTTTGGGGGTCTATGTAACTTATAGAGACAAAAATATGTGGTTGACTCATGAGTCAGCAGCTGGTGTTTCAGTTACTGTCACTGTCTGATACAGCCACAATCTATATCAAGTATGACAGATTCTTCATCAAGTGGTACACAAACAGTAATCAGAGCAGCAGTAGGACAGGAATTCCTTCCATCCACTGCCTTTCAGTGTGCTGCAGAGCAAAAGTCTGTTTCAGCTTCCTGATCTTTTCGTTTCTTTCTGAGGACAGATTCTATGTGAAATCTGATAGTATAGGAATTATTGTTTTCAATTTAAAAGAGGGGAGAAGTGTGTGACACCGAGTAGTTTCTCTCACTTTCTATGGGTGCAGGAGTTTTATGTGTTTCAGTAGTTAGCCACCAGAACAGGACAATCATAATATTAGAAAATAATGTAGAAAGTTAGGCTCCTGAATTTGGCCATTCAAGAAATTAATATGGTTATTAAAGTCATTAAGTCATCAGTAAGGTTTGCCGGCAGAACTATGTACCTAAACTGGTCCATTGATTTAACTGGAAGTTTTAGGTGCCTGTGTAAAACTTCCTAACAATAGTAATTGTTAGTTCTCAATATTTTTTTAAATACACATTCATATTTTTTTACTTCTGTAATATTTCACTTTATCTTCATTCAGCCTCCCCTGTGTGTCTTTTGTCCATATATACATTCTGCAACAGGAATTTACTGCCAGGAATTAGTCCAGATTCACAGTCACACTTAAGTCAGTGCTTTTATCCTTAATTTCTTGAGTCATGTGGTAGAGGACCTTACATTTGACATCATGGAGCTCAGTAAAACTTGGCCATTGAAACACTGATTCTATTGAAAAGCATCCAGAGGGAAACCAATTGTCCAACATATCCTGCTAGACAATACTCAGCATGTGCAGCCTCCTGGTCTTTCTTGTTGTGTTCTGCCTTGTAAAAACCTGGCTATATTTACAGAAATGTACGAACACAAGAACAAAATGGATGCACTCCACGTTCCGAAAAATGTCATGTCGTGGCTGTGCTGAAAGTGTACGTACACTTCCTTGGCCGCAGCAGTGACTGGTTTTTATGTTGCTCTTTATCATGCTGACGCTAAAGCTCAAGACTGAAAAGCCCTACAAAGACATCTGGTTCTTTTGCTGTTACCTCTGCACGGTTTTTCCATATAGTGTACTTCTCATGTTTTACTTTAGTTAACATTTAAATAGCTCAAATGATCACATTTCTTTTGGACCTCTTCAATAATGCATGAAATGACTTGCTTAAAACTAACAAATAGTATTTTCAAATTAGAGTTTCCTTTTCTGTTCACCATGCTCCAAGTTTTGTGAAGAAACCCCAACTCCTTTTTCATCTGTCAGCATCTCTCTAAAAAAATGGTTCTTCAGGAATGTGTCAATATATTAAACTGCAAAGAAGATATATGTAGCATCATCTCGGAGTACTTGTCCAGCCTTAATGATCTGATAATGTTTATATTCTTTATTTTAAAACAAATCAAGCTGTTGATTGTGGTTGTAGGGCTTGGGTGTTTTTAGCTCTTAAGAGCAAGAAGAAAATAGGAACTAAAATTGTTCTTAAGTTGATTCTTTTCAATAGAGTTTCTGGTTTTAGACTTGTACCTTGTGAAAAACATTTAATTTGGTCATTGGTTCTAAGAAGCAAATACCTGCCTTTAAAAGTGCTTCTTACAGCTTTTTGAGTTGTACAATATGAAAATGGGGTTCCCCAAGTAACAGACTGCTGTTGAAACTTTTATATCACTGTGTGGCACATAACAACTGGAAGATCTTCGGAGATAGTTAAGTTTCTTTGCTGATTCACAAAAGCTGACAGTTACTCCAAGTGCTGTTTTGGAATGGAGAAAAAACATCTAATGTCTAGTTTTCTTTTTAAGGTTAGTATTTATGTTAACATGTTTACTGTTTATTTGATTACCTGTAAGAATCCTGGCAGGATTAAGGAGGAGTCCTTGTTCTGTGCACAGCATCTAGCCCATCCCATCTGTCCTACAACTTGGATTGGAGCTTTTCCATTCTGTCTTAACGGCTCTCAGCTTATCAGTATCTTTATCAAGAAAGGGAAAAAGAGATACTTTTAACAAAACTTTTTAAACCATTGATAATAACTGTGGAGTTGGGTGTTTTAATGACTTTTTTCTTAACTCTACAGAAAAGTTAGCTCTATGAAATGTGGGATTCAGTCCAGATCCATCAGGTGTTTCTGACAGAAAAAAGCTAAAAACAGACATCTTGACTTTGAAGCCAAAAGCAGCTGATGTCTTTTCACATGAGCGAGACAAACATTTCTATTCATCAGTGGCACTACTGTCATCCATATGCATGTGCACGTATATGGGATTACAGGCTCTAGCTTTCATATAGTGAAGGTTGGAGGGGAGCTGACAGCAGCCAGCTTTCACTTTCCTGGTTTTTGTGGTCCTGCTTCATCTGCTGCTCCTCAGTCTTCTCTACTTTCCACTGGGTGCAAGGGACACAGGAATGAATAGAGGGAAAGCACTAACGTGTGCTTAGTTTTTTAACCAAGCACCAAAATCACAAACTTCATGAAGTTTTCAAGAGCTACTGGAAATATCAGGACAAAATTAGGTGACATGGAAATACCAGAACTGAAAAATAGCACTCCTTAGGAGAAATCTAAAGGGAGAACAATTGCTATTCCCTCTGAAGCAGTGACATTTGTGTAGATGGAGTGTAGGACAGAATTTAGCCTCTGAACCTTATCAAGCTATCCATCATATGTGTTCACAAATCAAAAATTAGCTGTGGATCTCAGCTGATTTATTTTTTCCTGAAGGCATATTCATTCATTGGAAGCCCATTCTGATTCATTTTCTTTCAGCATCTGAAGCTTGATACCGTAAATAAGCCAATTGATTGTTGGATTTTATAATGGGCAATTAAATGGTAAACCATAACTAATCACTACTTGTTCAGTATGGTAAAAAAAAAAATACATATGTTGGCTTGAGAAATATGCCCATACATATAACCTTCCTGTCAGTTCAGCTGGAAGAGACAGGCAGGGACATCTCTCTGAAGAGAGGTTTCAAATAGACCCTATTTTCAAAGATGACTTATGCAGCTACTGTCTGTTAGTTCTGGTTCTGTACCATCGATGCTAGCAGGGGGTTTGCCACTAACTATTCAACAGGAGGTGAGAACAATATTGTTTAGTCCTGAATGTTTAAAGAAAAGTCAGTGTCTTTGTGCCACAGCCACTGCCAACATCTATTTAAGGATTCAAAGTCAGGCAATTATTTCTACTCATGCTAGTTTTTTTTCTTTTTATGCCTTTACATTTCCAGGTGATATTATTGCTGCTATAATTTTATCCTGTAATTGGTAGATACTGTAAAAAATAACTTCTTATCAACGAGAAAATGACCTTATGTTTGAAAGCCCCTGTACTGAGCCATAGCTGAAAATTTGACTGCTATGAGAACAATAGAAAATGTGACTTGTTTAGGCCATTTACAGGTTGAAAAGTTCAATCAGCAGTAACGTTTGCATATGCTGTGTTAGCATCAAATCTAACTTGATGGTTTTCAGATATATCCAGGATATTCTGGAATTAGTTATTAATCAGCTGGAGACACGGTTACAGCAACGCACATAGAATTGCATTCATTCTGTTCCAAAACCAAAGACAGCTAAAAGCATAATGGGCTCGTACTTCTATCTGTGGTCTGCCTTGAAAAGGCAGGAGATGCAGAGCATAGAATAAAGAAAAATCTACTGGAGTGGAAATCTGTTAGTTCAGTTTATTGATCACCAGAAAGAATAGAAAGCAGAGGGGCAACGTGACAGATACAGCTTGCTCGATGTAAAGTGAGACTTCAATGAAAGATAGTGAAACTATTGTCTGCACTTCAAATTCCTCATCAGTATTCTGCCTTATGCAGTGGGAACATCTATTAATTACAATGGAATCATTACTAGGTAAAAATTGTAACCATGGCTATGGATGATGCCCAACAACTTGCAATGCTGCTCACACAGCAGAAATGCACAAAGACTACCACCACTTATACATGTCATCACTGCATTCATAGCCTGATTCCTGAACTCTGTCATTAAACACTGCTGAATATCTTCCCCCACTATTCTCTCTCTTCCCTGCTTTTATTTCCTGTGAAGATTTGGACCTCTGTTCTTTGCATCGCCTGCCATGGCTCAAAATCCTGCTTCTTGGTTCTTTCAACCTGCCACGTCCAATAATCACGCACAGAAAATGCTTATGCAAGCCAGTTGGCTTAGATTTCTGTCTTAAGGGAAGAGTGCATCTGTTTTTTGGATTAAATCATGCTTATAAAGTCATGCCTATTCAGTTGTCAGAAAAAAAAATGCATAATTTAAAGCTTTCATTTGCTCTTGTGCTAAAGATCTCAGAGCCTTAATTCACCCTCGTTTTATCCTTCTAGAGCAATACAAAATTAGAGTTCATTATGGTGATCCAGTCTCTCCTTTTGTCTTGATTGGAGACACAGTAAGCTCTTTGCCAGAGATGTCGACTTTCCTGAACAAGCCTTTCAAGGCTTGCAAGCTATCTGTTGTTTTCCCAGTAGGCTAATTAGGGTGGATTAGCATCCATCAGATATACCCTAGGGATGAGCCAAAAGCTGAAGGGGAGGGGAAATTGCAGTGCCAAAACTTCCTCCTTTGCAAGGGCAACTGCCCTGGGACACCAGGTGAGATGCTGGAGGAGAGAGCAGGGTATGTACGGTTGCAAAGATGACTCTGTTCTGCAGCAGGGCAAGACCCTAAATGTGGAACATGAACTCCTGACTGGAGCTGTTGTTTTTTTGGTTGACTTGTTCCAATAGCATTTGTTTAGTGATTAAAATGCAGGGAAATTTCAAAATAAAGCATGGCTTTGAATACAAAAAGTTTCATTAGAAAAACATTGAAATGGAAATGTTCTCTTCAGAGAATAAGAGAAAAAGATTGTCTTTTTCTGACCAAAAGAACTAATAAAAACCATAATTGTTTTGTGATTTGTTTTTTATTTCTTGATCAGAGTCTCTGATTTATTTCAGGACATGTTTGGCTAAAAAAAATTCACTGGGATCTCTTCTCAGTGAGACTGAAAAGAAGACTTAATGGAGAGACCTGCCCAGCAACTCTTTTAAAATGTGTCTGTAGGCATCCTATTCTTTTAAAAGGTAGGTTAGCCATGTGAGATTTATCTGTTGTTTACACTGTCTTTGTGGTCAGCACAGAAAAAAGGAGCATCTAGCACACTTCCCTACTCTAGTCAGACTTTTAAAATAGGTCAAATACGTAATCTGGAAGTGTTCCCTCTGTTGGCTAAAGGGGCAGTTCAGGTGACTGGTTCATACAGACATGTGTACAGTGACGTTTGAAGTGAGGTCAGAAGAATCCTACTTTTAAATCCTTTTGAGACTTTGGGTTTCAGAAACAAGCAAAGAAGTAGAAGGAAAGGTAAAAGTTTAGATGGCCTCACACTCAGGAAAAGCCAGTGCTGTCTTGGGGCAAGGGTGTGAGAAGTCAGAGGTCCCTCCATTCTTTGAGTAGAGGCTGAAAACATCTGCGCTGCTCAGAGGGAGCCACATCTCTGTGCATTAGCTCCAGCAATGAGCCTGGTAACCTGGGTCTCACAAATGAACACGAAAGCTACATTGGGAATAACTGGAAAATGTATTTAGGGTCCTACGCTGCATTTCAAATAGAATTAGTGGAATTATTCACTAATTACTAGGAATCAGTCAGAATTACTACCTTATGTTTAATAAACAGCAGCTAACAAAAGAGTTGGAGAAACTTTTTCCACATCCCCTTCAAATGTCTCTAAAGGCATTGGATTGTTCAAGAGGCTAAAGAAGGTTTTAACAGAACAAAAATAACATTTCCTCAGCTCTGATCGCTATATTTGTCTTCAGGAAGCAACCTGAAGATTGACAGTATCTCAGTTTGTGTAAGCTTCTGATAGCACATAGATTTGACTGAAACATATGGTGACAGGTAGGTATGCACTGGGATTTATTAAATGTTTGATATAATGTATGTGCATAAAGGTATATCTTCCAGACTGTTGCAGGATCTTGCACACTGAGCCTTAGCTCAAAATTCACATTCACTGAACTTTTCTAATAGCCTGGCTCCCACCCCAGTCCTGAGGTCTATACCTGTCATGGGAAAAGATTCATTAGCCCGTGATGCGCAGTAGCTGTGGGATCCCTTTGTACGGCCTCACAGCATCCTGCCTTGAAGTGTGAGCACTGCAGCAGTTAAAAGCTTTAAGCTTCGCCTCTGCTATTGTGAATATTTTATGAAGAGAAGAGTGTCTGTTATGGTTTTGGGGGCTTGTTTTGGAATCTCGAGGACCTCTTAATTTGGGAGTTCCCTCAGTGGCTGTGTCTGGGTTTTTGTTTGTTTGTTTGTTTCTTTCTTTCTCTTAGCAATTTTAAATGCTGGTAGTTAAAAGGGGGGTAAAAAAAAAAAGTGTACATTACCTATAAGGTGTATAAAGCCAGTCATCACAGGGTAACGAACAGTCCCACACTTTTATCATGTGAAGAATAATAACCTGGGGTTTGTCAGACAGAACTTTGTGTTTCAAATGAACACTCCCCAACAAAACTTTGCGCCACTACAATTGTGTGAAGACAGACTCTGGTTCAGTGCTTTTCTTAAGTCTTAAAGCTTTACAGCTGTGGGAACAGCAGTTTGACACACTGTTCTACAAACACCAGAAGTCTAAGCTAAAATGTAAAGCATACATTTTGTATTGCTGATTGGCTTTGTAGTATTCATCCATATGCTCCAAGAGCCTAGTGGTGGTGAGAATAAGAAGTTAAAAAAAAAACCTTTAGAGCTGAAAAACTGTTACAATTACAATGTATTATTGTATAATTGTCTAATTTTGCAACTTTTGAGAATGTTTACGTTCTCAAAATTAATTAGCATGGAATGTAACTGCTTTTTAAAATGTCAGTTGTCTCAAAACTGTGTGGTTAGAAATGTATGCTTCAGTGAATGTACACTTCATTATTAGTGAATATAAAAGTTTATTGTTCATTACATGGAAAATTGCAGTTGAGGCATTTCGCAGCTTCAAGAACGATTATTATCCGTGATTAAATTATGGAAAGATTTTTCATGGGTCAGTAAATTGAAATAATTCTTATTTGAAATGCATTCAGAGAAATATTCGCTCAAAATGTAAGTGAAGTCAGTGATTTAAGGGGAAAAATCAGGGGGCAATTTAGAGAAAAGGAGCACAGAAAAGAACTTAATGTACATTTCTGGAAAATACTTATTACTGTAGCAGGGAAAAAATGTGCCCTCAAAACCCTGGCCCCAATATGATTAGTTTTATATCGTGTTCAAGAGCCTCACTATAGTAGAGCTTGGTGTTAACACTTTTTCTTTATGCTAACCTATATGCAAGTTAGATTGTGATTTCAGATGTGTGCATATGGAGGGAAGTGACAATACTCTTGCATCATCAGTTACAAGTGCAGTTGGATAATGGTGTTATCTGGAGTCTTGTGACTGCTTACTCCTCTCTCCATAACCAGTAGGGAGCTGAGTCCTTAGTGGCTGGGGTGGTCCACACAGACCTTTGTGCTGTTAGCTGAGCCAGCTTGGCTGCGTATTCCTACAGCAAGGAGATGGCTGCAGGCTCTGGCAAGATTCTCCACATGCAGCTGCTGTGTTTGGTGTCTGCTTCCAGTTGTGTTCGTGCTACAGAAAAGACATCTCTGCATTTCTTAATGTGGACTCTGATCTCTGAGCTGGTTTGTCCTGCGTCCCTGCCATACCCATCTCCCTGCGATAGCTATTGGCAGCTAGTGGTGCTGTTGGCAGGAAGCAGGACATTTGTTGCCTCTGGTGATGTATGGTCTGTGTGTGCCTCAATCCACTCTGTGTCTTCCCCCTTGGAGGACTCTTGGACCAGAGTAAAATTTTCACACTGTTACCTGCCTCGCTTGTGGCAGATGGGAAGTGCACTGCCAGCTCCTCAGTTTAAATGAAATGGCAGCTTCAAGAGAATAGACATGCTTTGGGGCTGCCGTTGCAGGTTGTCATATTGTTGCACTTGTAGGTGCAGAATCGTAGAATAGAATCATAGAATAGGTTGGAAAAGACCTTTTAAGCTCAGCGCATCCAAATGTTATGTCTCACTTTGGAGTAATGGTAACCCCTGAGACCTCAGATCAGGTTGTTGTCTCTTCTTTCTTGTTCTACCTAAGCTCTTTGCATTTATCCAATCCCTGTTTCTTCTAATGTCAGCTCCTAACATTGCAACCATTTTTTTACAGTTAAATAAAAATGTCATCAAATGATGGTCTGGTCTTCCTTGGTGTCTTCTTATACTGGATAATGCTAAATGCGTGGATCAGTGCCTGTAGCGTTTTCAATAGGTGATTTATTATTTTGACACAGTTTTGCGGTGACCTGTTTTGATGATGTGGAGTAGAAGCTGGGTGTCTAAACCCGGTCTTTGCTTCAGGGTGCTTGAAATCATGCTCAGTCCTTTGCAGCCCGTGCCATCAAATTTAACTTCCTTAGGAAGAACCGATTTTACCAACAGGTGCATGGGGTAAGTATTCTATACCAACCCAAATAAATGAGAACTACAGTCTAGAACAACTTCTGCCCAAGGTAAGCTAGTTGGCTGGCTTTGCTATGCTGACTTAACTTTTCCTATTCCATGAATAGGAGCTGGCTTGTGTTTCTGGCATAGGAAAGAAACCTTGGCAGTTTCTTCACTATTGCTGCTCATTTGAGACGAAAATGAATGTTCCTAGCCCTCTGTCCATTTTCTTCCATCCCTAAATGACCTGTAGAATACGCCTCTAACTTTTCTTAAGCAGAACGGTTTTCCTGCAAAAATGAAAAAGTGAGTAACTTAAATCACTCTGGTACAGTTTTGTCAGTCTTCTTCCTGTTAAATTGCTCACTGTGAGAAAACAAAGTATCAGTGGAAATATATTTAATTATGCTTTTGAATATACAGATACGGTTTTGTTTTGCCTCAGTTATTCATGGTTGTTATATCCAGTCTTAGTTAAATATTGTATGAACCAAAAATATGCAAATGGACAAAGTCTGTTTTATATTTACCCCCTAACAAAGATGGTGTTCACCAAATGAGTACACTTTTGACCACAAATTTCAGGGTCAAACCCAATAATCAAGCCCTTCTGTTTGTTTGTTTTGTTTTCAGTTTAATGTATGTGTACCTTTAAGGAGGCATGGCACATAAAGAGGCATTATTAGCCCTTAATTTTAGGGAGCTAGATTACATTCCTGTACTGAGTCACCTTCTGAAAAAACTTGTGCTATGCAGAAAGCTGGATGCCTAGGTCAGTAGCTATGAATTATTTCCTCTTTTCCCCTCTCATAGATATCTACATAAAAGATGTTTTAAGACACTTACACAAAAAAGCCCCAAACCAAATAAACCAACAAAACCCTAAGAATGATCTCAAAAATCTTGCTCATGCTGTAATCATCTGCAGAAGTCAACAACAAAACCCTGCTAGTTTTTTTCTGTGCAGTCGGTGGTAAAACTATGAGACAGTTCACCAGCATAATTGTCCTGACTCCATGTCTCTGGAAGGTCTTCATGTAGCTGTGTCACATTTCTGCATTGTCCCATAGGATGTGGCTGTCATGAAAACCATCGGTTAATTCAGCCTCTCAGTGGTTTCTTTTCCCCATACAAACACATCATTACATTGGCTGGTACTCTACGCATGAGCTGGCATCCTCATGCGTAGTGATGCACAATTCCTTCCTGCTGTGGCCTTCCTCTTACTTGTGCTTCTTGGATAACCGCTGACTCTGGAACATCCTAAATGGTCAAAACTTTCCAGAACAGCAGCACAGGGAAACATAATTATAACCATTTTCCTATTTATGCTGGCAAATTGGCAACTTGTCACGGTCTGGATCACAGAAGTTTGAATGGAGACGAGCCTCATAAATTGCATTTTATATTTCTTTTTCCAAAACCCCTTCAAACTTGATTTTATGATACACATAGAAGTTAAGCGTCCTGAGCCTTCAGCTGCTGCTGCTTGGATATGGCAACTTGCCAGAGGATGTGAATGTTCTAGAAATTTCTTTTAAAATTTGCTAGAACAAAGTCAGAGTTTTTGACAGGCCAATAACAAAGCCTAGATGTAGCTGACACCAACACTTCCAGGGGTAAGAGACTTTTACAATCCAAACAATCTGACAGACAAAGATAAGCCTTCTGCTTCATTTTTATTCTCAAGGGAAAATCTGTGCCGCAACAGATACTGAAATTAAATTAATGTTTTTAAGTCTGTCTTGGTGAAAACTGTTAATGCACAGATATTTAAAACATAACATAGATGATTTTCTAGATAAAAAAGATGATCTTTGTTGATGAAAGATGCTTGTGATACACCCTGTAGCATGTAGAAACATCTGATACTTAATGGTGAGGAGTTAGGTACTTTTATATGGGATTGCAGCATGCCTCTTTTGGGATGGCAAGAACTGAAATTCTTTGCAGGTGACTGAAAACGCCTGATTGGCCCCAGTTGTAGAGAGGGATAATGTAAGTAAAGTCTAAATTACGTAAATGACTCCTTGCATAAAATCTACTGCATGAAATTGTTTTTTCTCTTTCTTTTTCTAAATAAGCAAAGCAAGAAGTTAATGCTAATATCTTGCAATAATTTCAAGTCAGGCTTAGTGTAACGATGCTGTATGTTACCTTTCCCAGTCTGTGAACAGGGGAGTGCATAAGTGTTTTTAAACCTGCTGATTTTTGATGCTTATATATTTTACTTTCCAGCTATCTTGAAAAAGCAATATTCCATACAAAGAAGAGTGTTCTGACAAAACTGTCAGTGTTTCTTTTTCTTCACACAGATTTGAGCTGTATTCTTCTCTTCCATCACCTTCAATGTCTCCATCTGTGTGCAGTATAGAAGAAAAAGGAAAGGTAGCATGGGTTGCAGCATACTGACAGCAACTCTTTCTGAATCTTGTTCTATAAATTGGAATGGTAGTTTATGCCATATTACAAGTTTCTCAAAGCTTTGTTAAAATGAGAATTTCAGTGGAAAAATGCAGGAAAAAACCTCCATTTGAGACTGGATTAATGCTCTTTGGAAATCCCTTCAGAATATCTCTTTTCTAATTGCAGCCTGTTGTCTGAAAAAATTGCTTTTGCAGATATGGCCAAGCCTCAGAAACACTTCCTGATTCCAACTAGTCACCAAACTGACTGTTTTACTGTTTCTGTCTGAGCACATATCTACATCAGGATGATGCATACATACTGAGCGTGAGAATATTGCAATCTTTTGTATGTAGAAAGAAAGCCAGGTATGTCTACTGAGCATATTGACACAGGACAAAATGCAACAGTCTTTTTACTAAGCTACCACAATCGAAGATCACTGCTTTTGTCACCATTTTTAAATCACTCATAAAGTCAATCCTGTCTATTGGGGAGACTGCCTTTCAGTATCTCTCTTCCTCTGCTTATTCATTATAACAGTAGGGCAGGGCAAATACTATTCCCTAGTGCTAGAAGTGCTGATGGAAACATGGTGAAATTTGGGCTAGAACAAATGTTAGCAGATGTAGCATAACATTTACACATGAAATACAGGCAGTGGACCTCTAATATTTCTAATTGTATGGGTTGTACAGGAAACTTTCCTCTCTTATGGATGTTATTTATTATCCCAAGATTTGTTTTTAGACAGTTAGAGCGGATGATTTTTTACTCTGATGTTTTAGCCTGGATGAAACCAAAGACATCACCTACATATGGAAAACAAACATGCAGGTATTCATTTTCACGTTCTTTGCTCATGTGATCTTTATTTGTTTTAAATGTCTTCCTGTGAAACCTGAATGGTGGCATAGGGGGTTACTCTGCCGTTGTATTGTCCCAAATCCTTTCTGTGGTCTGTGGACAGCAAGGGATGAAGGAGAGACAATGCATCCTTGTGAGCTAGTTGTTGCCTTTGGAGTCGTGTACCAACCCGACTAGAGCCTTCTCAGGTTGGGGCTGTGTTGAAACTGGGAAGCTGTTATTGCTAAAGACATGGTCTCAGGAGGACTCTGCTTTGACTCAGAGGAAAACACATACAGTCATTTCTAGAAAATTAATGGACGTTCTTTATTTCTTCTGTGTTGACAGAAAGGTTTCTATCTGTTTTTTCAGCATGGAAATAGAATTTGCATTTGTTTGGTCTAGTGCAACATGATCAGAGAATTGTCTATGAAAGACGACTTTTCTTTATGCAATATGGAAAGGGAAATCTCAACTCGTTTTGTAACCAAGTGTCACCCTGGAGCTTGAAGGAGGTTTCTACCCTCAGAGATTCATTGTCTTGCTCTTTAATATAGAGAGATAGTAGAGAGAAGTCCTTAATCATACCCTTGACTTGGTTTTGTCCAACCAGGTTCATTTTGGATCAAAGCCTCTCAGATTAATTTGTTCGGGTTACATAATTTATTACATGATGTGTTAGCTGTGTAAGAAGCATCTATTTGTATTTTGATAATTTTTTTAAAAAAAGTTGAAGTTCTGAAACATTCATTTCAAATAAATGGGTACTTTTAGCTCTTTTTCTTTGGCCAACTTTTTAGCCTGCTTTACAAGGTAAATATGGTAAAACAGTTTCACTCTGAGGGTGGCTGCATTAGTTATATTAGAAGGGATAAAGTGGTAGTGTAGACACGCTGCAGGTGTTTATGTTAGATGACGCAATGTTAAAATACCCAAACACTCTTTCTACCATTGCTTGACTCCTGCTAGCACCTATGGAGCCTCTGTCATGGGTGAAATTTATTTTGCTAGTAATTTGTAATACCTTTTACAGATCTAGATGGCTACTTTCTGTGGTTCTGTAGCTGCCTGTATATATATTGGTGCTTCCATTTCTGAGTAGCACCTTGCACATTTGTAATTTGTGTTCTGTGAACTGGGTCTGAATTTAGAAATGAGGGATGGTTTTTTTGTGTACCGATTGTATTTATTTAGCCTTCAAACTCATAAAGGTAAAAGTGCTTGGAATCTTCCTGCTTATAAAATGATTTTGATATGAGATTACTACATCAAATGAGTGGATAGTCGATACAATTTAGGATCTCAGCAATATACAGCATAACTGAATTAGACTTTATAGGTAAAGTCAGTTATAGAATTGATTTGTCTTGGGAATCAAGGCAGTGCATGAACATTCCTCTTTCTTAGTATTTTCTATTAGCTTGCTACCTGCCTCTCATTTGTGATCACTGTTCTTAACAATAGCGGCCTTGGAGATTCTAATTCAAGGGTGGAACCAAGTTTAAACAGCAAAATACTTCCCCCTCCAAATGATTAATCACTGCCATGCTTCAGGGATCGCGATCTATTGTCATTTTCTGCGTGTTAAAGCAGTTAGTGCAATTGATGCATGCTGTCTTTATAATAGAATCCAAAAGAATTTTGAACCATTCATCTATTTACATATGTTTTGAATTATCCCATGAAATTTTACAGAGCATTGGCAGTGTCTCATTTGAGATTGTAACAGGCTCTTTTGTAACAATTGCACACAATGCTTTTGTGTCCCATGGCTCGAGCACGGCTGAAGGTTGATATACCTGTTAAGGGGCACACAAAAGTGAATTTGGAGACTACACTTACAGTGGGATCCCATTTGGTGTTTCCTCCTAGTGTTTTAATCAGTCAACAGTTGAAGTGAGGACTTTTTTTTGTTTGTTTTTTGACCAAGGCAGAACCAGACTGTTACCTATCAACGGGTACAGCCTGTAATTTTTGTAACTGGCTGCACACACAAGGGATAGTAAGTAAAGCCCTGGTTATTTTCCTATTTATACTTGTCTGAATTATTGCCCATCTTACTTTTTCACATCTGAAGCAATTAATTTTCACCACAGGGGTCCTTTTGCTCTGCAATCTGGAGGTACCAATGAGGAATTATCTCTGGACGAGTTATCCAGAGTGGCATCCCAGGGCAGAAATAAGACTATAGTGGTTAGCTTCACACTTCTCAGGAGTGGAAGGTGTGACGAAATTTCTACTGTTGACAGGGTGTCTTCTGACTCTACCCATCTGAGCCCTGAACATGCTTCAATTTAGGAATCAAGGACTTTAGGCATGGTAGACTCTCTTATCCCAGGACTCGGACTTTCTGGCTATTCTAGGTGAAAAGGAGTGGAGAAAGGCTCCTGTGTCATTCAATAGATTTGGAAAAGGCTAACTCTGCAGCCCCCTGCATAGATCACCTCCGTAGAGTGTCAGTGTTCAAAGTTCAGCACCCTACTCTGAGGAGCAGAGCAATAATAGAAAGGTTTTCCTCTACCATTGTCCTTCTGCTGTTTTATTGAGAGACATATTGGGGGTCTTGGGTTTATCCTGGTACAACAGTGTGCAAATATTTAAGTTTCATAGGGCAGTTAGATTACTTCTTGCCCAACTTTATTTTTAAAGCTCAGAGCTGAATCTGCATTTTCATTTCTGAATCATTGCAGGCATAATGGTGAATACACATTGCAGATCACCTGGCACTTACCTATTTCTGCATGCCTTGGTGCAAATAACTGAATGTTTTCAGATTTGCTGTACTTACTCCTCTGCTTCTATAAATCATATAAAGTCTGGTTATCATCTTTGTGAAAAAATACTTCAGCCTATCTGTAGTGTGTGCATTTATACAAAGCATAAATTATAAATATAAATCTGTGTTTATATTCCAATGTGCCATCTAAGTAATGTTTTTTAAGAAAAGAAATATATACATCTTTAGAGGTATAAATCTGCTTGCAACAGTCTTCAATTTTGATCCACCTACCCTTTTTTTCACTGTTTTGTTAAAGTAAAAATTCACATTTTTAGTTTTAGATTTACGTAATATAAGGAAAAGGCAGATTTTTCATTAACTTTTCTGTCTTTAGGAGTGGGAATATTATCCCTTACCCGATCCCAGCTGTTGTCAGAGGTATGGGAAGCTGTTCCTCGTTTTTCTGGGCAGAGGAAGACTGTGACTTTACACACTTCTTTTGACATCAACACACATAGGAGACAGTGCTGAAGAAGTCTCTGTTTTTGAGGGGATAAATTTTGATGCAGTGCCCAGTGCTGAGGAGGCTTATTGTTTGAGTCAGCTGTAGCATTTGAGTTTGTCAACATCTACATGGATTTCAAGCTCTTTTTATGTAGAAATTATGATTCTGTTTAACTCACAATTGTTAAATAATGTAAGATGTTCGTTACAAACATAACACAGATAAAATTCCAAAACCTACTGTTTTTCATAGTTACAGAACATAAGACCAGCAGTGGTGAGAGGACTGAGGACAGTCTTACAATGTGGAAACTCCCGACAGTGTAGAACTGCTCACAAAGGTCTTTAAATCTGGTCTGTTTTGATGAAGATTAGAACCTTTTCAGAATTTTAATGTCAGTTTTCTTAAATGTGCAAGGACTGAAACAGTCTTTTCTCAGTGAGCCCTGATCTGATTTTTTATTTTCAGATGCTATCAGCAGCTCTCCAGCTTCCAGGGACCATACATGCCCCATATTTTCTGATACGGGAGCACAAGAATTTTGGGAAGTTCCTAGGTATTGCTGACCTTGAAATTCTCGTATTTTGGGATTCTGCTTTTTTAACCTACCCTTCTTGAATAGCATTTTCTGGGAAAAATAACCTTCATCTGGCAGGAAGTGCATCAGGGTTGCATATGTTCTATAACAACTGGAGATGATGTAGAATAAGGAACTGTGGCAAGAGAAGAGAAGAAAAGGAATATGTTTGGGTACGAGAGGATGTTCTCTTTGCATTAATAAAAAGTAACTTTTGACTTTGTTGGGGTTTCAGACGGAGGTTGCAGCGTAGGCAGATTTCTAAATTCTTCTAAGACCTGATTTGCCTAGCTCTGGAGATGCTTACTGCAGGGCTTCAACTCCAAAATGTTTCTAGCCAGATTCCATTTATTATCAGCACATTTTGAAGTTTCAAGTAATAGTGTGCAGGTTTTATTTCTCACTTTCTATTAGTGAATTCTGTAGAGCTTTTTCATTCTCAGTTTTCCAAAACTTCCAACAGATGTCTTGCCAGCAGCAAAGATGATTAAAGGTTTCTGAAGAAGTAGACTGCTGCTGGAAATCTGAAAGGGATCCCACTGCAATGCCAAAAATCTTTGGAAAATATGTATGGCCCCCTTCTTACTGGAAATGCGTATAGCCCCTTCTTGATGAAATCTTCCACAATAGAGCTGCTTCATTGCACTTCTGTGGGGTTTTTTTCCCTGAACTAGACAGAGTAGGTAAGTGAAATAGGTAGGATGAAAAGAAGGTGAAGACGGATGAGCTTGGGTCTTAATCTCAGCGAAGTGTTGGGACAGCAGCTAGAAATGTGCTGAAAATATTCATCTAAACCACTGAATGTGTTTCCACAGATTCTTTTTCTGTGATGCTAGTTGGTCCCCACTTAGTTTTTAGAATACTACTCTTGAGTGTTTCCATCTGGCTACGAGTTTGTAACAGGTTTTTTCATAATGCAGACTTAATCATTGTAATTCATTTCCTTGTCACCTTGAAACTAAATTAATGCAATGCATTCTGCTTGGTATATGAAGCATTGTTTGATTTGTATTCATCATCAAAGTGTCCACTGAGCTGCAACTGAAAAGTTCAAACGTTACACTCATGTAGGAATAAGCAAAAGGGTTAGTGTGTTTTCAAACAGTATGTTTTGATGACAAAATATCTGTGCTTCAGTTTATTGAAAGGAATTAATGCCGTTTTGGAAGTTTATGTGATATAGTGGCTGGCATTATGAGGAACTGGATTTAACCCAGGAGATAGTTACCTGTGCTGGATTTCTCTCTCAAGTGTTGGGCACCATACAGATAAACCCTCCTCTTACCTCGATTGAAATACTCAGATATGTTCTCTTTGCCTTCTCGTTTGAGACTATAGAAATGTCTTCAGCAATATCATAAATTTATAATGTTTCATGGCTTCTTTTTCTTGCTTTGTACAGGCTGTTTTAGAATTGCAGCTTTTTAAAAACTTTTATGATTTTTTTCCTGTCAGTGGCAGAAAAATGTAGCCATGAGCCTGTTCTTCACCCAGGCATTGGGGATGTGGAATTAGCAAAACTACCAAGTCACATCATGATTTGTTGATTTTTTTTCTCAGCAGTTTTTTCCCATGAGGGGCCACTTTCAATTATTACATTATGCCACTGAAGCTCAGAAGATCACAGGAAAACTACAAGATCATTTTTCTTGGATAAAAGTGTGTTTTCAAAGGATGCTTCCTGAGCATTGTATTAAAAATATATATATCTGTGGGTTTTTTACTTTAGGTCTGATTCTCCTCTACTTGGAAACTGATGCCATTACTTGTAACTCTGAGATGATATCTGAAATTTTTCTTCATCTTGAAGTATCTTTTTCTTTAAATTTTCCATTTTACTTGAGAATGAGACTTTAGGAATCAGTGTATAAGAAGCATCTTGCCCTTACTCCTATGATTGCCTAACCAAATGCTTAACTGTTCAAAGTGTCTTGAAAAGATAAGGAGTAATTTTTAGGTTTTGTCAAGATTTTACTGACCATCAGTTAATACTCTTTAAGGACATATTTTAACAGCTTTTTCTAATAAAATGGCTTACAGAACTATGCTGAAACAATTATCCAGTGTTACAAGGTGATGAAGAGGAGCTTAGAAATACCCCAGTGCAAGCCAGGTAGGCAGCTAAATGCTCCTTTTTCTTTTCTTTTCCAGCTAAGTCTGAGTTAAAGGCAGCTTTACCTTACCCCTTAGGAATGTTCTCCAGCTCTCAAGAATTAACTGCCCCAGCTATCCATGAGTCATTATGGAACAATTTACAGTATATGATGGTCCATGCTATGCTCATTCCATGCCACAGTACAGGACAGATGTGTGCACATATTTGTCTCTTTCTGATGACTTTTACACAGTTTTGATGATACAGATACAAGTTAAGTCTTCTGCTAAATCAGTCATAGAGTGAACGATCTCTTTAGGCTTTTCGGGAGAGGGGCAGAAAAAAAAGGTACTCCTAAATGTCCTAGGGCTGCAAGAAATACAAGACAGAACATCCCAAACTCTGCAATTTTAACTATATTGGTATTTAAATTGAGCCAATTGCTGTTGAACTCACTGCTGTTGGGAACTTTTGCCCTGAGAACTATAGGCTTTTGATTGCATACTGAGTCTAGCCTGCCCAGATATTTTCAATGCTACTGTACTTTTTCCAAGATGCAGACATATACTTTACAGTACTTAGTGATGTTTCTGTTGGAATTGAAATTCAAAATCTCTGACTACCACACATTAATTTTATTTAATTGAAAACAAGTTTATTTTTCCCTGGACTGAACTGTAACTGAAAAGATTTGGCCCTCGGTATTTGCTACCAAAATCTTTTACAGGTAGTTTAATGGCAACATTGTGATAGAGCCAAGCTTGTCTTTAACACGTCTTCCTCCAATTTCATAGAGCTAGGGCCAGAATTCCAATTGCAGAATTCTACTGAATCGAAGCAATTAGCAATGGCTGAAGATCTGGCCAGTAGTCAAAATTAAATCCTGGGATTTTTGTTGCAGTTTAGATATCACGTTGCCGAGATGAGAGGAGATCCAAGTGGTGTTTGATCTTTGAACTACACCTACCAGTAGCTTCAACTCAGCGTGTACTGGGCAGTACCTGCTCATAGACACAGAACACAATCCCTGCCTGAGGGGATTTACAGCTACAGGCATGATACAGTAGATGAGTACAGAAAATGGGAATATAGGGATATAAAAAAAAATAGTGCCAGAGTCTTAGCAATGTTTAGTGGGATAGGGATTCTGGGGTAGGATAAAAAATGGCAATATGCATAACTGAAACCAGAGGTTCCTGGAAGAGTGAGAAAAGTTGAATACATGGTAGAAATGTTACATGCCAGGAAGCATTTATTGTCTTGTTTGAGGGAATTCTGGCTCCAGTAATCTTATTACAGAGTTACCAAGTCTAGTGCTGGTTCCGGTATTGGAATACCTCAGAGAAATGTCACTGTGCTTTAGGTTTTCCATCTGCAAATGGAAGCCAACATTACTTTTAAATGCTGAGATGTCTAGGTGAAGAGCCGTATGAATGTGAGAGTTACAATAAAGTCAAAAATAACAAAGTTGTAATCATTTTGAAAAAAAAGGAAATTAATGTTAATTATTCACTGTGACAAAAATACTTATTAAAACAACACAGAGTTTGAGACAGGTAGGTAGTATGGGAATTTTTTCAGTTGAGTAGTTGTAGCTATACAAGGTTATAAGTTATTGAAAACAAAGTCTTACAGTGAAGTCTCAGGAAAACTTAAAAACTGTCCTTATCCATACATTTTTTTTCTATAGTTTCTTCGTTCCTCAGTATCTTTGTTGTTGACTTACTATTGTTATATGAGTTGCACATTAAGGGAAAAAGATACTTTTGGATCTAGCTTTTATTTTGGGGGCTACCCTTGTGCCTTTACTAGGTTTAAACAGTTTCACTTCCATTTATGTCATCTGCACTGTTCATCTGTCAGCATAAAATGTAAGAGCATGTGAAAGGCAAGAAGCCATATACATATATAAAGAGGAGCCTGGGCATATGTATAGCTTCCTTGTCATTGTGCTTCAAAATGTAAAGGGAGAATGAAGCTGCTGAAGAAGCAGTTGTGCTGAACATGCGTGGACCACGTGCACCACATATACTCACTGTCCCTGGAACCATCTCTGTGCTTTGCATATGTGAGTGTTCACAGCAGTGGATATGAGGAAGAATGCATACAGTTAAGATTAATATAATGTGAGTTGCAATTTGTATAGATGTTTTCTGGCTATTCTCCCAGTTCTGTGATTCAAAGTCCTGGTCCAAGACCCACTGAAATAATTAAAACTTCCTTTCATTTACTTCTTCGGGGCAAGGCCACGTCTATCCATTAATTCAACTGCTCTTTCAGTTAGGGCCCAAACTTACTACTGCAGTAAGTGACAAGCTCTTTCTCCTGTAGCAAAATGTGCCTTGGCATAGTGTATATGATGAGATGTTAAGTGTTTTAACAACTGAAGCTTCTGTGTTTCATTGAGCTCTGAGATGGCATGCAAAAGGGTCACAAGATACCAATCTGATTACATCCCTCACGTTGGTAGACAGTGGTCTCTCCACATATTGTTTCCATCATTATTGCAGTCATATCACCAGAGTGTCTTAATACCCTGCCAATTTATATTCTTGAGAAATTTTTGTCACAAAAAGAGATTTTTTTTTTTTCTGCACTCTTAATTATTTTTCCTGAGCTAATAACCCACTTGGGGCCAAATTTGGAAAATTTAGCCCAAGGACTCTGATTTTTTTTCTCATTTGCATTCATTTATTTTCTCATTCATGCAAGTGAAAGGTAAAATGAATTAGTGAATGGGATCGCCTAAAACTGTTAATGTACAACAGTGCTTTTGCTTTGTATTCCCTTTTCTCTTGGGAGAAGTCATCTTCTCTGCTTCAGTCTTCTCTTGCACTGTAAAATGAGAACAGTAATGCTTTTGTATTTCCCTACCCAAAGTGTTTTCAGGATCACACTGAACCAGACGTTCCCACTGATGAGCACTTTCATGCATGAATGCCTTTGTTGCGGTCAGTGAAATTGCTGGTTTGAGTTAGGGTTCAAAATATCTCCCTGAGTCATCTCCAGTTTCTGATGAGCAGTGAGGTGAGCACTTACGAGAGGAAATAGGAGAATTTAGGCCTTGTAACTCTTCCTAATATCAGTGGAAACAAATACCTAACCCCTCACACTTCAGTATTTGGAGTACTTTACATTTTGACAGCTTGACAACTTTCTAACATTATCATATTACAGCTATTAGTCCAAATCCCCTAGACCTCTACTCAGTCTTTACACAGGCAAATCTATTTAGAGCTTTAATAGTGGAATGTACTTCAGTAGGTCTGGACATTACGGAAAAAGGAAAACAAAGGATTGATTGGCAATTTACTTAATGAAAGGTAAAGTCAAGAGAGGTACAGTTCACAGCTGGTTTATACCAGAGGCAAATCAATATTTGTTTTTTATAGTGAGCACTTTAACCAAAATAATAAAACTAATAATAAAAATAGTATTAAAAAATCTGTTAGTGTGAAAATCTAAAAGTTGTTGTGTGGTTGCTGTTGACTAGTTTTTGACAGGTACTCAAATGAAAGGACAGGATAATATGGGAGAGGTGGTCTTCTCTAACTGCCAGATGAAAGACAGTCTGAGGGCATGTCTTCTGTTGTTTCTTTATAGGTGGATTGTTTGCTATGAAATTCACTCCTGAGACCAATTTAAGCATCAGATTACGTTCTGCAGTTCAGCAATTTCACATTGAGAGTATCTGAAGAACTTTTGAAAGTAATGCTATCTGGATCTGTGTTTTTGCTGATTTGTTTTTTTTTTTTTTTCCTAGACCTTCTCTTGCAGTCTCCTCTGTGATTATTCTGGAGATAGCCTCAGAGTTGGGAGCCCTCCACATGTGTAGTTTGCACAAGCCCTACCACACACCTGCTCTTTGTGTGTGACCACTGAAAATCATGACAAGTAAAAAAACTGCCTTGTGCTCCCCTTCCTGCTGAAGCATGTGAGATCTCACGTCAACAGTCTGGAGTACTGTGCATGATAGATGTGGAAGAATGTGGAGGACCTGAAGGGTATTGATTGCCCATTCTGAAATGTTTTAATGCTTACGGGCTGCAGCCATCATTCTAGCATGGCAGCACTGGCACCTTTCCCCAAAAATTCCTGTTCCTGCAGCATAATCCGAACTGTGGTACAAGGTGTTCTGAAGAGATGTGGACACGTAAGTGCTGTAGATGAGTAATTAGTCAGAATACCTTTGTTTCTGTATGTTTAAGAATAAGTTACTGTTTAGTTTATTAATTTTATATACAGCATAGATGATTTAATCAGTTCTTTCTATTACATATATAGTTCATATTTGGTTGCTGTAATAGTACTATGTTATACGTTGCAAAAATTGTATTTTCTTTGGTGCTATCCTCTATTAGTAATATTTGATTTATTTACTAATTTAATTTCTTTATTGCTGGCAGCGTACTCAACAGGACCAGGTTTTCAGTGTTACTTTCTAATGTCTCCCTGTTGTCTTTCAAAAGCGATGAATGTTTTTATAGATGTAGTGCCATGGTTAAGCTAGATGATAATTGAGAAGTTCATTAAGTTAGATCTTCTAACTGTGATATTGCAGAATTAATAATGCATGAGTTAATAAGCACTAAATGTAAGGTATTGGGAGTGGAATCAGAAATCTAAAGAAATTATTATGTTGTAATACAACTTAATTCCTACAGTGTGGCTGAGTTTTGTCTGTGTGTGTCTAAATGTGAGCTTGCCTGTGTTATAGATCTGAAAGTAGCTGTACGGCAAGGGACATATTCAATCACTGCTTTGGTGTTAGATGCTTTAACTCCTCTTTCAGATGTGTGCTATCTTTGTTAAAGCTGCAGAAGTGGTGAGCTTACAGACATTTCTCTGAGAAGCAGAACTTTTCAGACATTTCTCTGAAAAGCAGAACTGTGGGGCATCCATTTTTATGTCTATTCCATGCTTCTTTAGAGTAAATTGTGCAGGCAAATTCCACCATTAATGGTGTGTAACCTCATTAATGGTTTAGGCCAGAAGCATTTTAAATTGTGCTTGCATTCTTCAGGATAATTTAAAGCACTCATACAAGTTGTTGCTATTTGAATATGTCCCTAAAGTGTATGATAAATGCATTAACAGGTTTTGGACCCAAAGACTTAAAATAAAAGGGGGGTGGAGAGGGGTCATGGGGAGAAAACAACAGCTCCTAAACCATGAAGTGATAATGAAAAGTAGGCTAGCCAACATATTGATATTTCCTTTAGGAGACTCAGGAAGCTGAGTGTTGGCTTTTGTCTTTTATAAAGCACTAACTCTAATCTCTTAGCTAGCTTTTTTACTGCAATGTAATATTCCAGTTTTGTGTCTCCCCATTGCTCTGGGGAGCCTTCTTTCCTACTAATATATGTTGTCTAAAGGAAAGACAGCTCTCTTCTTCTATAGGTTAAATCTGAACTGGCAAAAGATGTGTAATGGTTCTTTCTTTTACAAAGAGATGGTATATGGAAGGCAAGTTTTAAACACCATTAATTGCAGCACTTGATTTTCCTTTTTCTATGAGGAATGTGAAAGCTATGTGATGCTATATTTATATTATCACTAGACCTAACAATGATGAAGTTAGCTTCTACTTTTTATAAGTTCCTTCTAGCATTTATATCCCAAATTATTGTTCATGATTTCAAACCATTTCTTTTCTGAAAAAAAAAAAAAGTTAATTCCTTTGTTTATATTTGATCTATATGTGTTGAGGCAGAGTAGGGAACAGAGAACAGAATCATTCTTCCACTGGTCAAGAGCCTTATCTCATCTTTGAACTACATTGATTAGGATAATTTATAGAATAAATCCCAAATTATGGACTAGTGAAAAAGGCAAGTGGGTTCTGGATTAATCTAGAGACGCTGCATCAGTATAACATAGATGAATGGGATCTTCAAGAAGTACTCCAGAGTGATCTGGTTTTATCCCTTGAAACCAAGCCTAGGAAAAAATTCCAGTTTGACTTGCACTTTTCACACTTCTATTTAAAAAAATGCATTAAGCCTTGAAAGACTTCTCAACCTGACACACTGCAGTGAAAATTTTCATGAAAAAATGTGTTTTTTTTCTCAGAAAAGGTGTGAAAAATGTTTTTTCTTTTAAATTCACAAAGCCCCTTTTCTTTCAGAAAAAGAGCTCCAAGGCTCCAAAATGTTTGAGCACTTCCATTTTTGTAGGCGCAGGGGAATTCAACCCTATGTATAAAAATACATAAGCACATGCTTAACTTTTAGCAGGTATTAAGTCCCATTCATTACATTAGGACTTAAGCATATACTTACGTCTTTGAGACATGGGGCCTGCCTCATGTTAACTTCCAAGATGAAAGTTTCATAAGGTGTTGAAGGTGGTCCAACATTCACTGACCAACAGTACCAAATGCTTCTAAAGCAGCAAGCCAGATAAAGAGCTGGTTTAATGGGATTCTGAATTACAATAAGTAAATTATAACAAACCCTGTTGACAGAAGCCTCTAGGCTGGGTCCAGGACTGAAGCCAGACTGAAATTTCTCATGTAGCAGGTAATCAGTAAGTTGAGAAACCAGCTGGAAGGGAGGGGCCCCTTTTGTGAAACAAGAAGGTAGTCTGAGAGCCAAGTGTTAGCCTGGTAACCTTTTCAGTAACATGGCGACAATTGGTGCTCTTCATTATCTGGACTTCAAAGGAGTGGAATTAATTGGAGAGGAAACATTATGTTATTGGAGCAGGCCACCCTGTTGGTTGTATGCGTAAAGAATAGGTCATTAGGTTTACCTGTTACTTTTCTTATTTCAGTCTAAGCAAAGCCCATAAGTAATTTCAAATGCAGGTTAATTAGTTATAGGGGGAAAGGATTACTAGACTGACATTATCCCCATCGTGGCATTTAAACTGAGCAATGTGATGACATTTCAAAACCACCTGGGATGCTTTTTTTCCCATGGTAGACTCTAAAATGACCAATTTTACTTAAAAACAATTAAGCTGGTGTTTCCTTGGTCTTTGTGATAATGTTTCTAAAGCAGTTGTCTCTAGAGTTCAGTGCAGGGTTTGGCAAATAGCACAACATATCCAGTCACCAGACTGATGGATGCACATAGGTGATTGTATCTGTCAGCCTGCCATTTACCCTGTCTTTTATGGAGCTCTTGCCAAAGTCATACTAGAAGTGTCTGAATACTGTAGAAGGGTTTAGAACAGTTTGAACATAACTTGAGGAGAATTTGTAAAATACATGATGTTTTATGGTGTATATCTGGATTGATGTTTTCGATTAGTTTTCCCAGTGACATATGGCAATCAATTCCTCTATGGGATCCAGAGAACAGAGCTCATTGTGTCTCTCTGTAGAAGGTGATGTTCCTGAGTTCTTGGTCTTCATCTGCCATCCATATTGTCCAGTTGTGATAGTGGGACCAAGGTCAGTTTTTGTCTTCCTGAAAGATGGTAACTTTCTTAGTAGTAGCTTGTTGACATGGAAAAGCAGGAGTAACCTTATCAAATCAGGGAAGCAGCTAGTTCAGGGCAGCATATCATGGGGTATGGAGCTAGTGGTAAAAGGAGCTGGGTGAGCAAGCAGCAAGGTCTGGTGGGATCCATTGTGCCTCTGAGAATAACCTGTTGGGCAGGGAGCATGGGTGCACCTACACAGCTGTAGAGATAGCCTGGGAGCCTGCAGAGCAGAACTCCAGTGTGGAGTGCCTTCACTGCAGCGCTTCAGAGTAGGACAACACGGATGTTGTTAGCGTCCTTAACAGAGCTGCTCTAAGGCACCAAAGTCCATTGAAACAAACATGGCCTGAGAGTGGAAAGGATTATATGGAACAGATAGAATTTCCCCTTAATCCACTTTTTTAAAACATCCTGCTGTACAACTTTTTCCATTTCAGCTCCTTTTCCTTCCCTTGCATTCCCTCACATTATTTGGGGATTCCTACAGAATTGTGGAAGTAAGAATCGCTTCACTTCAGTTTTTAGTTTTAAATTTACTAATCTGGCCTAAGTTAGTCAGTTAGAGAAAGATACTCCACTGGAGAGCAATTCATCTACCCTGCCTGCATCTTTCATGTTCTTAGATTAATTTATGCCTACTTTATGCCTACATCATAGAAAATCTGCTGAGGTGAATCCTATTTTTGCTGAATCTTCCCCAGTGGTTACAGAGGAAGATCACAGAGTGGATACAGGGGAAGGTTAATTGTAGAACTTTTAAGCTTTAAAGTTATAATTTTGCAAGTGGAACACTTCTTTTGATGAAGACTTTTAGAACTGAACTCCCTAGATTTTAGGAATTAAAAAATAATAACAATTAACAATGGTTGCTTAATAAGCAAACAATAAAAAACCTCTAAAATTAGCCAGATTTTGTAGATGTGAGATTGTTTTGGTTTTGTTTTTGTCTCCATAGTAAATATTATTAAAATTTTGTTATAATTGAGTGTGGAGGAGAGGTTGTGGTCCAAGACTGTAGACCCTTTTGTGCAACTGCTAGGAACTGAAAATTCTGGTTTTCATTCTGGGACTAGAGGAGCACAGTCACCTATATAGGTAGTACATCAAGCTCATCAGGAGAACACATGCTGAAAATAAGCATGGCAGTCACTGGCCGTAGTGGAAACCTGGGTTCAGCTTACAGTCCTGCTAGTTTATCCTGTGCAACCTTTCAGGTGCTTCTTCAGTAAAACTGGGTGGCTGCTATTTATCTATTTCTAGCAAAAGGGAGTAACTAGAGTTGATTGAAATTGCTTCCATTATAATGGCTGTGTGAGAGAAAATTGATTCTCTTGACCAAATCAAATTTCCACTACCTTCTGTGAAAACATTTGACCTTTTTGCCTGAGTTATGTGCCCCATCTCCCACCCTTTCCCTTGGGTTTCTAACTGGAAAGTCATAATTTTCTGGGCTTGCAGAACTGTAGGCAAATAAGAATAATTGGAATAATAAAAATACTTGCCAGGTCTTTTCATAAGAGATTCTTCCACAGTACTTAAAGTATTAGTAGAAAGGGCTGTATTACAGCTCAAGGTAATCTCCTACTCCCAGTTTGATGCACTGTTCTGAGAGTGAGTAGTAGCACATTCTGCTGCATTTTTTAGTAGCAAGTTGTTGTTCATGCAACTCACACAGGTTGTCCAGTGCAGCCCAAGTCCATTCCTGTTTGTTTTGGCATGCTGGTGACTACTGGGAGCTGTGGCTTGCTCTTAGCAAATTGTCTGTGAAAACTTTCTAGTAGCTAGCCTCTAAGAAGCTCTATTGAATGTGTCTGAAGTCTGAACTAATGTGTTCAGATTTAGGTGGATTTTCAGACAGGAGCTTAAAAGTGCACTGCTACAAATTGAATTTCTTCTTCACAGCATAGTAGTACTACATCTTTTCAAAAAGTACTTGGGACAGAGAATAAGGGTAAAGGATTTCTGAAAAATGTCACTGGTCTATCCTGAGCATCTGAGTCTAAGCAAAATAATCAGCATGGAACATATCAGGCTGAAATATCCATTTTGAAAAACTCATGAGTAACTGAAAACATAGCAGATAAAGAGAATTCTTTGGCATCTATGACTAGAGATATAGCTACCACTTAAAACGCAAATGTTTCCAAACTGTAAGTGCTTATATCACCGAGATTACCATATCATCACAGGCTGTCATTTGTCCTCTTATCAATGCAATGTGAAATCCCTGTGAATGTAAATACAGATTAATCTTCAAGATACTTGGCATACCAGCTATGTAGAGTACTTCTTCTGTACTGTCAGAAAACACACTGAGCGCAGCCACCCCATGGCCTCACTGAGGCTTTTAAATGACTGTGGGGTCAGCGTCCAACGCCTGGCCTTCTCCAGACACAAACATTTCAGCACTCACTGAGCAATGGATTTGTCTCCATTATGTTTTGAATAATGCTCCCTTGCACAGGAAGCAATAATCCAAGAGTAATTTTCTACTGCTATTACTGACCTTCTAATAGGAGCCCATACCTGATAATTAGGCCTCTCAAATACATTTTGGAGAGCATATTTTTTTCTAGCCAGTTTTATATTTTTTTTTTTACTTGGTAACTCCTAAAAATACTAAAAATATTATATTGCTTAAAGGAACGGTTTTTAAAACCAAATCCTTTGTGATTAGTAATGTACAACTAAAGACATTTCAAGCATTAAACACCCCTGTATGTGAAATCTCTGGAGTTTTGCTACAGCATGGCTCGAAAATTACAATGAAATTACAGAGCTGGAAGAATCATAACTATATAGAAGAAAGCTAATAGAGTTATTTACATGTCTGTTTAATAGAGAATCCTTCAGTTCTCAGTTAAAAAAAAAAAAGTAAAGGTTCATTAAGCTTGGTAGCATAATACATGCCACATTTATTGAAGAAAAACATTAAGTCAATACCCAATGCTGCAGTGTGTTCAGAAAGCAAAATAATTAAATTGATATTGTTTCCTTTTCTGACAGCGTCTCCCATGGGAAGGGATCTTTACTTGGCTGCACCAGTAATAGCTTTCTATCTATGCAAAGAACTACTATGTTAAATTAAAACCTCTCTCTATTTATCAAACAGCCAAAACTAATAAACAAAACTATGGCATTAACAGTAAACTGCTACTAGACTATTACTTCCTGCATGAGAATATTATTTATAATTCAATTTAGGCAAAGCGTCTGCTCCTCAGGGACTACTGAGATGTGGTATTGACACAAGAGCTCTTTACTATTCGGACAGGGAACTCAAATTGTTGTGCAGTCACTGTGGTTGAAACAGTTTCTACCGGAAAAACAACCAAACCAAAATTCCTTGAGAAATTTTTAAGAAATAGATTTTTTAAAGGAGTGCCTGAAGTATTGTTTATAACAAACAATGCTAATTGGGAGTAATACATCTATAAAATAAATGAGCTTTAAAAAGAAAAAGAAAGGAAAAACATTAACAACTTTTGCCCTTCTGATTTTATTTGTTTGTTTTAATAATAATCAAAAGAGTAATGTTAGTTTTTGGCAGCTAGTGTTTTTAGCATTAGAAACTTGGGTATGTCCTTCAGTATAGTGTTTGGCTTGGTGTTCATCAGATTCTCCAATTTGAAATTTATAAGGAAATCCATCAAACTGATGTACTCTATGGAGCCTACATGGTAGGCACATAGAAATAAAAGGTACCGTTCAAAATTCATGCAACAGGTTGCCTAATATCAATACTCTAAAAAGGTAGACCAAAATTTGAATTAACAACTAGCGTATTTTTAAAACTCCTGTCATTAACTTAAGGCAACTTGTCTGGGAGGCTCCCAGACATCCCACTAATGCCTATATGTAATATACCCATGCATAAGAAAAACAAGGAAAAGAAAATCTGATATGTGAACCACTGCCAGCCAGTAATGACCAGTGGAATTCAGCTAACATAGACAATTTAATTTTAATGCCTAGTGGGAATTTGATTAAAGCAATTAGGAAAAATTCTGAACATAGTCCAAATCATGCGTCTCTCTATTTCATTTTATTTTCTTTAAGAGCTGTCAGCATTCTTGGCCTCTGGAAATATATGTAGTAAGTCTCCTGAAAACTTTTAAACAGGGTTTAACTTTGTTCACATAATAGTGACATTGAAATGAGTGAGGCTACTTGCAAAAGGGAAATTATATATGTGTTTAAGTGTTTGCGGAGTCTTGTGCTAAGTGCTTGGAACAGAAAGCTCTTCCATAGCCTTCCGAAACTCTAACCCTAAATAGAGCCTTTCCTTTCCAGCAGAACGCCTGGGCAAAGGCTGATCAGCCCCGAGAGACAGAGAAATTCAGGGGTGCAGTTGCAGGCCCCAGGTTCAGGTTGAAGTGTATGGAGCTGAGAGACACCAGTCACCAGGGATGTTCAGTGATTTCTTAGAAACAAGCTGCTAGAGTGTCCAATTGTTATTACGATATAGGTGGAAATTAAGGGGAATAAACTTCTCATAAACATATATGGAGCTGCAGTCATGGCTATGACATCACTGGCAGCCAATCAGGTAACTAACTCCATTTTGGTCCATCAACTTCTACAGCCATTTAAAATTTTTTATTATTCTACCACATGAATCTGGACTGCAGCCACTCACCGTAAGACAGACTGGACTAATAAATCCTTGGCACATGTAACCACCATGTTTAATATAAAACAACCCATACACTTTTTTTAATATGATTTATAAAACAGAACATGAAGCTACCTACATGATCTTTTCTAGCTACAGCAGATACTGTTATTTATTGCACATTTAATTACTAACAGCAATTCGGTCACGTTACCTGACCTTAAGGCCTTATGATTACCTGATCCAGCATATTTCACATGATAAAAATGTCAAGCTCAGAGAAACCCA